>CABFKP010035844.1:0-15498 GCA_901779475.1 Panagrolaimus davidi
AAAAATTCTACACAAATTAGCAGTTCTGAAAAAATAATACAAAAAAGTTTTTCCTGAAAAAAACCATTCTGGAAATATTCTACACAAATTATCACATCTGAAAAAAACATTACATAAAAATTAATACATGAAAAAAGTCAAAATAAATATGCATTTCAAAAAAAATGTGAAATATAAAATTTATATAGTTTTTTTATTACAATAAAAATCACAAAACTAATATTTTTACACAATTTGAGCAGTGCCTTTTTTTCAAAAGAACGACGTTTTTTGCAGAAAGAGAAAATATGTGTTAGAAGAGTATGTTCCCTGTAAATTGTGCATTTTCAAAAAAGCACATTTTCCAAAACCTGTAAATTGTGCTTTTTTCTGCTTGTTAGAAAAAAGCACATTTTTTTAAAAAAACCGAGCCATGCTACTTTTTTTGTCACTTATCTCTTCTTCCCTTTCTCTTTTTTCTCTTCTTGCATCCTCTCCCCAGCTGCTTGAAACTATATTTTTTCAGATGAAAAAATGTTCAATTTTTTTCACGATCACTTTTTTTCTATTCATTTTCAGAGGGGTCAAAAATGTACACGTTTATTCAAAAAAAGCACAAGAATTTTCACATTCTTTCAATTTTTTTCTCATCCTTTTTCTGCAGAAGCAGGAAATCTCAAAACAATCAATTCTTTTCCCTTTGATCATTTATCATTTTTTGTAAAGCATTTAAAGGTTGATCAATAAACGTATTTTTGTTTCTTCTGATTCAAATATTGATTGTATTTCAACAACTGTTTAAAATATACTAAAATATTATTAAAAAAGTGAGATCATAATGAATAAATTTTGAGATCACGAAAATAAATAAAACTTTGAAAAACTAATAACATAAATATGTGTAACAAAGAAAATGCTTTCCTTTTTATTTTACAAAATAAACATTTTTTTATCTTTTCCACGATCAATCAAATATTGTAAACGCACATTCGTTCATTTTTCCAAGTTGCAAATGCTTCTCCTTTTCTTTTGAATTTTTAATATTTATTAAAATAAAATATATATAATATCGAACTTGTCCTGCTACCATACAAAGGCGAGAATGGCAATCTCGTATTTTGTTTGTGTAGGAAATGCAGCGATAAAGAGAATTGTGTTTGTGAACACAGAACTGAAGAACGTGCATGGACAGCCACATTCACACATGCTGAATTGAATGAAGCACTTGATCTTGGATATAGAGCAATTGCCATTGGATTATTTGGGCTTGCTTATCAGTATAAAAATGTTGTTTTGTCTTAAATTCAATTAAAATTTTTTATTTATTTTTTGAATAAAATATGACTTAAAATTATATATCACAAAGTTTTATTCGAAACTTTTACAGGTGTTAACAGTTGCTGTGGTGTAAAAAATTTTTAAAGCACAAACACAATAATAATTTTTAGGAGTATTTTTGACATTTTTATAGTAAACTAAAGTTGTTAATTGAGATAAAATTATTTAAACAAAAAAGAACTGACAAGAAATCAAAAGTTTTATTTTAACATTACAATCAAAAACAAAAAAATCATGAGACGCTGACTACTGTAACAAAAAAAGAATTACCTTGAATTAATATCGAACAAAATCATATTTAAATGTCAAACTTGGATTAATAATCAATGCAAAATCTGTTAAGCAATTACAAATAACACCATTACCACTACAATTTTCTTGAACAAAAATTTAATAGATCCATGAACATTTGTTGGAATTCCGCTGAACAATGTTGGTTGAAAAGCAATTGTTTTATATTTTGAGTTAGAATCTTCACAATAATAGACATTTTCGAATTCGATTTTTACATGTTTGAGATTTGGAAATTTTGTTGAAATAAAATTTGACATTTGTTTTATATCATTTTCATCAAATTTACCAATATCAAAATCACCACGAATACAAAATTCTTCAATTAGAGAAAATGGTTTACTAAAAAGGTTTTGAGTCAAAACTTTTAACTTACAATCATTTGAAGAAAAAGCTTACATATTGACATTTCCATGGAAGAGCCTTTCAAAATTACATGCAAAAATTTCAAGAGATTTACAAGATAATGGAATTGCAGAAATAATCTAAATATGAAAGTTATGTAAATAAAATTCAAAGTAATTCAAAGCCTTTGATAAACAATAAAATGACTTTATTAAGTTTCTGATAAGCTGAATCTTTTTCATACCTTAAGATCATTAATACTACAGAATGAAAATTTTGCAGATTTATCAAAATGATTTAAGCGTTGATAAAATTTAGGTGAAATATCATTGGAATAATGGACTTCTTTTAATCCTAAAAATGAAGATACTTAAATTAATTATATTTATCTGTGAAAATCATTTAAAAGGAAACCACTTTTAAGAGATTAGTGAGAATTATTTGAGTTTATTAAAAAGTTACAAACAACATACTTGTTCCAGTTAATCTTTCCATAACAATGGATGCCATAGGTTCTTCAGGAAAATATCTTGTAATTATTAATTTTTTAACACCATCACCAATAGCACACAAAAAAGGTTTAATAAAATAAAAATCATAGCGAATTCGATAGATTTTGTTGATTCTTTCTTCATCAACCTTGAATAAGCGATATATGAAATACATATCAAAAGACTGAACTTGCAGTTGTAATTCGAATATCATTCTCAAAGAATTCAACCCCATAAATAACACGTTCAAAATATTTTAAAGCAATATTGAATGGTTGTCTTCCAGATACCATAAATTTTTGTAAATTATTAGGTGAAGTATTACAGCCTTCAAGTAATTCAACAAGAATATCTTCAAGAATTTCTCCATTAAGTACAGGCATTTTTTGATAGCTGAAAAATGGGACAAAAATGAATATATGAAATAAAAGATGTAAAGCAAAGAACAACAGAATGAACAACGACGGTCGCCATGATACAGCTGTTTTTACAAATATCTTTCTTGAGGTGAAAATAATTACAAAAAGAACATTGCCAAAAAAATGCACATCTTAAATGATAAAAAAAGCAAAATCAATACTAAAAAAGTTTGACGGATACGATGAGTGTGCTTTAAAAACGCAGACAACAAATGGTACTTCAGCACTGAAATTGAAAACCAAAAAAAGAATCATAAAGTTTGAAGCAAATATTTGGGAAAATAAGATATTGTTTACAGTTAAAATTATAATGATTGGCCTTGAAAAAATGAGGTGGAGAGAGGAAACAATCATGAAAATCCTGAGAGTTGACCCTTTTCGCTTTTAGGCATTTATTTAAGGATGTGCATCGTTTTTTCAAAGTTGTGCAATAAACATAATTTTGGTACCAAAAAATGCAGAATTTTAATATTAACACGAATTGGTAAAAAAAATTAGTTCTTCAAATGCTGATAAAAATGATAACTGATAAAGATAAAATGGAATTACCGTAATTTTTTCAGTCGTATGTTTAGTTCCTCAATCTTCCGCTTAGTTATTGTGCCTATCAGATGCAGAATTTTTTTCTGAGTCAGATAAAATAAAAAAAACTAATATAGATTTGGGTTTTCCGTTAAAAGCAGTATGAAATAGATATCGATATTAATTTTTTCATGGTCGAAAAAAATCTTATTACAATTTTCTAGATTTCCTAAAGTCGACTGATTGAAGCTAAGCTATAGTATCAAAAACGGACTTCAGCTTTCGTACCAGCTATTAATTGTATTAATTAAAGCAAAAAATAATTTTACATTTGAATAATTTTATAAATTAATGAAGCGAAATTCGTATGGTTTAAGGCAGTTTTATTTCGAAATTAGTATTGTTTCGGTTCGTTTCACTATTTTAATTAATGTAGCTGCAGTAATTCATTTTAAAAAAGCTAAAAGTTGTTAAGTTGATGTTTGAACTTTTAATTTTAAACATGAATAATATTTTGACATAAAAAGTCTTTATAAAAAAGCTGAAGAATTCCATTCATTTATTTTTTTACAATGGCCGAACACCAAATCGTTGAAGAATATTCTGCTTACATTTCACTTTCAAATACCATAATCACCATGTCATTATCTCTTTTATCATTGTGGTATTCAACACGAGTGTTACTAACTAAAGCAATCAGAAAAGAAAGTCAAAAATTATCTCCAATTATTACTGTATATTTTGTCTTTTTATCAATTTGGTGTTTTGCAATTATAATTGACAGTATACATTTTTTATTTTTTTGGCGACCAAATTTGTTAATTTATAATGGAACTACATTATATTTATTTGGCATTTTTCCATGGTTTTGTTTATATGTAAATCCAGCAGTTGATTTATTTTTATGTATTGATCGATGTTTGGCAATATTACTACCATTTCAGTATACAAAAAGGGCAAAAACTATTATGGCATTTTTCATGGTTTTTAGTTTAATAATTATCATTTTAATTGGATTTGATATTCCTTTGTTAATTTCCATGGCATCTGATGCAGAAATAGCAAAGTGCCAAAACTTTACTTGTGCCATTCTTTTCTACCGTAATCTATATTCCATGCAAACAAAATTAATTATTACTTTCTGCAACCTTATTTCTGGCATATTTTTGGCATTTTTGCTAAAATTTTACAAAAAGTTTCAAAACAAAAAACTTCGAAATGTTTCCAAAACTGTTATTATTATTGTTGGAGCAACAGTAATTTTTGATGTTTTACCAACGATTATGGCACAATTCTTTTTAGAAGTAAGTAAATTAAGTTTTTTTTAAATTAAATTATTACTTTTTGTAGTTTACATTATTGACAATAAAGTATTTGGGAACATATGCTGCAACTTTAACAGCAATAAATGTTTGTTTATGTTCAACAATTTATTCAAGAACTATAAATAAGTCATGCAAGGAAGTATCGTTTAATAGTCGACAAAATATTTCAGTGATCCAAAAGTTTTAATTTTTTTAACCAATTTTTGTCTACTTTTGTTCAAAGTAAATTTATTTACGAAAATTAATGTTGTTTTTAACTTCGTAGAAAATTTGTAAAATGATGTTTTTAATTCCGTTTTTTTTTCAAATTTCAAAATTTGCTGTTTTTGTTTGCATAATAATTTTTTAAATAAAGTCAAAAAATATGTTTTGTAGCAAAAAAGAGGCAAAAAGTTCATTCCCTGTTTTACAATATCATTTACAAAAATAAAACTTTCAATTTTGATACAAAAATTTGCCATCATTATTTTATTATAATTCTTTTATTCTTCATTTTCAGCAGAATCTTCAGCAGCTGCTGCAGAGTTATCGTAACATCTTCGCTTTGAAACCATTGAACCACGATTAGGAAAAAGTTCACGGCATTTTGCTTTAATTTTAACTAAATGTTCTTCTTTTTTGTCAACAATAACCGACATATCATTATTATGAAAATTTTTAACATGTTTCAATAAATCACTTCGAGAAATTGTTGTCCAAATTCGTTTGCATGGAGTACATGTAAAAACAGGTAACTGGAGATGCCTGAAAAAAGGGCATGTATTTTTAGTATGTTAGAGTATAACAACGTCGAAACATATTTAATTAAAAATTTGTTCTCAAAACGAAATATTTAAATTTTGTGTTTTTGTACTATTCTTAGCTTACCTTGAATTTGTATGATACATAACACTTGTAGCTTGATTTGCAATCACTCTTTTACATTCCGTACATTCAACAGTTGCAGAATTTAATACCGGTGAAGATGATGATGCTTCCGTTGAAGAAGCAGACGATGAAGTTGGTGTTGGTTCAGTACTTCCGGCAACTCTTTTTCTCTTCATTTTCTTTAAAGCATCTGAAGCAACAATTTTTGATTTTCGATTAATTGATTTTTTAATTTTAACATTAGAAGATGAAGTAATACTACTACCTCCAAGGCTGGTATTAACATTTAATTCAGCATTTCCTAATAACTGTTTTAAAATTGGTGAAATGGAAGTTGATGGGAAATTTCCGTTTGTTTCTGTAATTGTTGATTCAACATTTGGCTTTTCTTCTAATGCTTCATTGTCATAATCAGCATCTAAAGGCTTATATGTAGAAAGGGTGTTTAATGGTACTAATACTTACTTCGACTTGAAACAGTTGTAATTTGTCGATCAATACATTGTTGAAGGTAAACAGCAATTTCTTCACGCTTTGTAATAAATTCAGGCGAAACACGGTAACGAATCTGAAAAAGTATATCTACTTTGCTGTTTTTTCAAAGTTTCAAAATTTTCTTGAGATGAGAAAGAATCTCTTCTTTAAGAAGGGCTTTAAAGACGTTGCCTTTAAGAAGAAGAAAAATAACATGTGCTTTGTGGTTTTTATTGTTTTATTTGTTTTGGCTGAATATCTTTCTTATCAGTAAGATTTTAAGGACTTGAAAGAAACAAAAAAAGAAAAACAACCCAATCAATTTTTTAAAGCAAGGTATATTAAAGAAAATATTGCCTCGGGCAATGTTATTCTTCCCTTTTTCATCTTTTATCAATTATAAATGTCATAATTCTTTTTCTCGTCAAAAAAAGAAAATCAAAAACGTGGCAAAGAAAAAAATTCAAAAACTTACCAAATATTCTGTTATTTGATGTTCAAATTCACAATGATATCGAATTGCATATTCGGTTGGAAATTTTGCAAATTTACATTTTTCACATTCATACGGTAAATAATTAAAATGTATTGCAGCAACATGCGCTTCCAAATCGGGTTTAGATTCAAATGAAAGTGTTGGGCATCCAATACATTCAAACATTATTCTATTTTTGCAGTTTTTTTCTTCCAACAACAAATTATTTTTTAGTTTTTTTAAGAAAAAAACATGGATGAAAGAAAAATAAGTTTCTTTTTAACTGAAGCACACAAAACAAAGCGAAAAAAAGAGAGAAAGAATTTTATACGTTTCTTTTTTTTGCTGGAGAAAAAAAAGAGAGAGAGAAAAGAGAATTTGAAAGATCCTTTGTGTTTGTAAGGGGTTGAAAAAAAAATAAGGAGGAGAGGAGAGAAGAAGGAAGAGAAAGAAGAACCTCCACCACCACCGAATGAATGAATAGGAATAGCTTGCAACAGCAACAACGACGATCAATATATAGTTGAGAAAAAGTAAAAGAAGAGAAGGAAGAAGAAGAAAGGCTGCTGCTGCTGGAAAAAAAAAGAAAGAAAAAATGTCATGAGCGTCGTCTTTCTTCCTTTTTTCTTTCTTCCTATATTTTCTTTCATTTTTGGTGGTTCTTAGATTATATATTTTTTTTACCAAAGCAAGGAAAAATATATTTTTACGTTAACCAACAAAGAGAAAAAAGAAGGGAAGAAAAAGTAATGAAATGAAATGTTACCTAAAAAAAGAAAGAAAATGGACAGCAAAGATTAGGGGGAAGAAAATGTTAAAGGGGAAACGAAAGAAGAAAAAATAATGATTAAAAGTTTTTATGTTGTTGGATTTTTAAGGTTTTCATTAAAGTAGAAGCTCAAGGTTAGAAAAATTTAACGAAAACAAAAAAACGAGAAAGACGAGATAAAATAAAATATTTAACAAAAAAAATTCATCTCTACATTCTTGGAGCTTTAAGTTGAAAAAATTAAAAAAGACTTTGTTAAGGAAGGATAAGGCCTAACTTCAGTCCTCCAAATTTTTGCTCCTTTTTTATTAAATTCGACGATTTCGATCCCTATTCATAACTAAACATTATTTATTTTAAAAAAGATATTAAACATTGTCATTTTTTACAACAAATCAAATTTATTTTCAACATTTTCTGAAGGGGCACCATCTGCTTTGTTTTGCATTTCTAATAATAAACGTTTTTCAAGTAAACGTTTAAGTTCAAGCTCGATACCTGCATTTTGAGAAACAAGCTCATTTCGTCGTTGAATTGCATTTTTGCGTTTCAAATATAGCAACAAATCAGTATCTTGAAATCTTCTTCCGAAATTATGAATTTTTTGAATGTAAATTATACCAATTAAATCTATTATCATTTTAAATAATGCCACACTAAAAAAGATATAAATCATTAAAATAAAAATGTTATCATCTTTTGATGGCATTTTGTTGGCTGAAAAAATGTAATATTAGAAATTTAATAAACACATTATTAAAGATTTTACCAGTTCCAATTGTTGCAAATGTATTAAAACAAATAAATAAAGCATCCAAAAATGACCATCCTTTCCAAGCTTTTAATAATGCAGCGCTAATTGCAAGATAAAAGAGAACAATTAATATTATTTTCACAAAGGGAATATCCGTATCATCATACTCGGTTTCCCACCAAGTGATGTTAGAGGATTCCTTTTCAGGCTTCATGGGAGATATATCAATAATATTTTTTTTACAAAAAATTCGATAAATAACATATCTCAATTTACCAGGTATCTGTAAAAAAGAAAAATGAATATATTGAAGTGAAAAATAATTTTATTTACATTCAGAAAAATATCAGAGCTTATTGCTTATTGCAGCATATATTTACTGTTTATTTAAATCTAATTTAAGACTTTTGAAAATTCTCCTCCTTTTTTCTTGGGTTGTCCAGAATAAGGTTGTCAAATGGAGAATTCTCGGGGAAATTCTTCATTTTGAGCAGTGTTGTTGCGACTCCGACTCCGGAATCATGGAGTCGACTCCGTTCAGATTTTTCAAATTCACAGAGAAAAAGAAATTTTAAAATTTTATTTTTCTAATTTTGTCATTTAACGTAATAAGTATCAACATATTCTAACATTACTATGTTAAAACTAACGCTTAAAACGGGTCTGTGCTTCTAAATTTCTCATCAAAAACTTTTTAAAATTTTTTTTGAACTTTAAAAAAATGACTTCGGAGTCGACTCCAGTGACTCCGACTCCGACTCCGGAGTCACAGCCGGAGTCATTTCAAATCCGAAAGCACAACACTTATTTTGAGGTCTCTTGTAATCTGATAAAAATTAAAATTCAATTTTTACGAAAATATCTATGGAAATTCTAGTTTTCCCCCACTTTGTGTTGTTTTCTTTAACAAATTTACAGATAAAAACGGCCACTTGGACAATTCGGAAATATTTCAACGAAATAAACATTTATGATGTCATTTCGAATTAAATTTTGAAATCTTTTTTATGTTAAAATTTTTAAAACTAGGGAGATAATGGGAGATCTCTTAGAAAATATCCCGGATTTTTTAAATCTTCGGAGATTTAACAACCCTATTGCAAATACAGGCGACATTCAAATTGCCACAGCTTTGAAACAAATTTTACGCCGTCATTTCTGGCCAGTCCCTTTCGCCAAAAAATAAGACTTTAACATCGACTAATTTTTTGATTTTTTCTTTCTCAATGTTTTCTGTACTTAAAAAAATATACATACACTTTTCTTCCAGGTTTTGCACTTTTCATAAATTTTAACCAAACATTCTGACATAAATTTTCCCATATCACCAGCTGTAATCATAAACATCGGAATTCCAATTAAAGCAAAAATGATGCAACCAATTTTTCCCAAAACTGTGGAAGGCGCAAGTTTGCTGTTACCGTAACCAATTGTTGTAATAATTGTTGTTGCAAAAAACATTGAATTTGAAAAACTCCAAAGTAATTCATTCTCGTTTTTAGTTTCATTCAATAAATCATTCTTTGTTACATATCCATGACTTTGTAAACGGGAAATTTGTAAAATTAAATCATCGAATAATTTCTGGTGAATTTTTGCAATGGTTTCATTGGAGATTTTTGAATTATCATGAATTGAATGTTTTAAAGCCCAAATTTTATCATAAAAGTTATTTCGAAATGCAAAAAATTCTGTCAATTCTTGTGCTTTTGATTTCACTGAAAAGGAATGGATTATATTTCTCAACAAAATTTTGTTACCTTCTTGACTAGATTCAAGATAATAAAAAAAAGCAGCTCCAAGCATAATATAAGAAATCACAGAACAAAATAACAAAAAATGTGGCCGAATAATTCTCAAATATGTTTTAATATATCTTTTTAATTTTTGATTTTTTGATATTTTGCAATCTAAAACATCGTCATCCAAATGCATCTGAGCTGTTTTTAATTTCGAAGGATCCAAATGCAGAATATTGGCTGTTGAATCGTTTTCATTAATAAATGATTCATTTCCTTCTTCTTCTTCAGTAGTCTAAAAGATAACAAAAAAGCAGAAAAAATACATTTTTTTTTCTCAAAATCGTACCTCAGTAGAATTTATCATGTTTCTCCTTTTCATTGTGCACATTAACAAAAATAATTTGTGCATAGTAATAAAAATAAAATTATCAAGAGGAATTTAACTGAAACTCATTGAATAAAATGAAATAAAAAATGTGCGAAACAAACAAACAAAAAAGGTTGTATTTTTTGTCTTCTCAACTGTGACATGAAAAAAGGAAGCAACACGAGGGTGGTGGTAAATGGCAGGCATTGCTTCTTTCTTTCCACCCTCGCTTTTCATTTTCTTCTTTCTACTCCATTTTTTTTCCAGGGCATGACCAAAGAACGAATGCCATTGCCCTGCAGCTGATTTATGTGAAATGTGTGCAAAAAATGTATGAGGCTTTTATTGATGTCTTCCTTTTCTTGCTATCGGTCTTTCCTTTTTAAGGAAAAAAAGTTTCTCCTCAAAAAAATTTTCTTTTTTAACGCTTTCTTCTGCTTTTAAAAATTTCTTTTTTATGTTTTATTTTAGTTTTCCCTCTTTTTTCTTACCTTTCTTAGCTTCGCCTCTTTAAAAAACAGAATTTTTCCTCAAAAAACTTTTTTCTTTATATGCACTTTTCTGCTTCTCTGTTGTATTTCTTTTAACTTATAAGTTAATCTTATTTTTTTGCTCAAAAATATCCTCAACTTTTTAAGGGAAATGATTTGATTTTTGCTTTTCGTTAAACAGCTGCTACTGTATAAATCTTCTTGACGTGCTAAAAATGCAAAGTTTAAAAATATTTTAAAAATAACTATCTGTTAACATGAAAGGTTTGTGCCCTTTTAATAGATTGAAAAAATAAATATTACATTTTATGACAACTTTCAAATTAAATATCGCAAGCAAAAAAGATTGTTATAAGAAGAAAAGATGGATAAAATATTTCAGCAGAATTACAGTTATCAGTTTCATAACAATAATATTTAATATGGACATCTGAAAAAACTGGCATTAAAATATCCAGATTTCTGAAACAAAAAATGTGAAAAATATTTAAATACAAATAAAAGATACAGTTAATTCCAAACTGGTTCAAATACTCCATTTCAGCAGAACATCCTTGATAAGAAGTTGGTTCCTTTTGATCTAGAGAACGGTAATTAATGTAAAATTCAACAGCAAACAAACTCTTAAACAATCTTATCAACGCTTGAACCAATGATTGAAAATTGAATTCAAAAATGATTGTGCGTCGAACATTCTTCAAACAATTCATTGATTCGACCAGACTAAATGCATTCAAGACTTGAAACAATATTTGTCATTATAATGTGGTAGTAATTTTAACCGCATTTGACCTCTCAAATTCCTAACCCGTCGGAGCCTAACACAAAATGAGCACATGATTAAACAAAAAACTGCAAGAAAAAACCAAAATGCTTTTATGCTTTGTTTTTCACCAAAATTCTGCAAAACGGAAGCAAAAAAATTTAATTATTCATTTGATTGAATGAATGATTGCTTGTCATAAATTTTAAATGTATATGGAAAATATTATAAATAAAACAAATAAAATGTTCATATACAATCCAAAGCATGAAATTGATGGACATTCATGCATTCAACATCGTAGTGCTGATAAAATACTTGAAGCAGCTTATGAGTTTGTTGAAATGATTAAAACTTCAATTGTGAGCAACTTTACTTCAGAGATGAGGATTCCGCAGCTGTGCATGAATATTTCTCATTACCAGGCCTATCACGTAGGCCATATATCATGCCCGAACCCGACCGTGAGTTAGGGACTTTTACAGTGAGAATGTTTCAACGATTGCTAAAAACATGAAAATGTTTAACTATATGTTAATGCTCTTTCCCATTACATACCATATTCAATAGGATACCCCACTCAACGATTATCACAAACAATTCAACTCGGTTTTGCACAGAGAGATGAAAGACTTTCAAATTCAACAAGTTTTTAACTCCGAACATCATCATCTTCAGTTTTTGTAGGCCTAATTTCGATCATTAAGAATTTTAATAAAACTTTAATGGAAGGTTAAAAATTTCGCAGGCTTTTCTCAAATAAAAACTATAATTTTTTTACATGTTTTAAGGCATTTTAATCATTGAATGTATGTTTGAGATGCCGTTTAATAATAAAAAAATACTTTTAAAATTAGCTAAATATTTAACAAAAAAAGCTTTTTTCATAAAAAATTAAAAACCCTTACCAATCAGGACTGCACGAAACTTTCGTAGCTACGAAAAAAAAGAATGCGAAACTAGTGGTTAAGCAAAGCAATTATCGATTTTCCACGAAACTTTAGTGCAGCCCTGTTACCAATTTAAATTGCCCAAGAGTTCATACAAATCCTTGCTTATTTTTTTCTCAAGAATACTATGGCGTTTTATGACAACTGGGCAATCACATTTATCGTGGTGTACTTTTTTCGTTGAAAAAAAGCTGTCATAGTTTCTTTTTTGTGGTGCATGCAATAACTATGAATAATATTGCATTATTATTACTTGGTGTCTCTCATTATCTGTTTTTTTTATGTTTGTTAAACCGTTTGTAACACACAATTTTTCTTACACTTTTGCCTATTTTTGAAAACATTTTCGTTGTTAAATTGTTTCGAAAAAGCAACTCCGTGAATATCGCTCTTCACAAACATTACTTTTACTATTAACTAATAATTTTTTCCGTGATTCTATTTTTTTGTGAAAGTTTATAGTTTCATATTTTCAGGAGAACTCTTTGTGTTACGGAACTTGTCACACAACGATGGCAGATACGAACAAAAAAGTAAGACTAGAGTTTGGAGTAAAATTAAAAATAATAATTTTAGCGAAATCGTAAATATGGTATTCATTTAATTGCATCTGATATAAATCATAAATTTCAATATCAAGGATTCTGCAAAATTACTATTAACCATGTTCAATCTTTGCTTTTTGTTGAACCAATAAATGAAGGTTCGTTTTTTTTCAGTACTTTAGATTAAAGAATAAAGCTATTATTTTTTAGAATTCAAATTAATTTCTGCAATGTTTAAGTGGAAATTCTGTGCTCAAAAGGTTTTTTTTTTGCTTTTTAATTCATTTTAACGGTATTTTTTAGAATATTTTATTCGTTTTTGCTGAAAATGATTTTCAAGATTTCGTTTTGGTTTTTAACAATGAAATAAAATGCAAAAAAGTTTATGATTTAATTTATCAAAAAAGGGTATCTATTTTAATCTTTTCTTTTATTTAAGCTTATCTTTTTGCTTATAGGAAAATGATGCAATTACAAATGAAGAAATTTATCAAAGAATTTTATCTCCAATGCTTAATCAAATAATCGAAAACAAACTCGCCAATGCTGTTATCTCTGAACTTTTATTAAAATGGATTAATGCATTGGATGTTCAAGATAAAGAAGCATATATTCAAATGATGAAAGATGCTAATATTTATCATATAATATTTCCAAATGGGGAAAGTGTTGGAGAAAATCATATGAATGATGAAACTGATATTCAAGGTCAAAGAAAACGAAAATTTAGCAAAATTGATACAAGTGATAATTCTGATGGTGGAAGTTTATGTAGTGATAAAAAAACATTGTATGTTTTTGTAACATCAATTAGTTAAATTAATAAACATTAGAACAGGGATGTCTGGAAGTTCAGTATGACTTTTACGGAAGTTACTCCAAATCTCAAATTCAGGAAGAGTTTGAGATTTGCAACCGATTCTATACAATCCACTGTTTTGAGATTTCGAGTTACTTCCGTAAAAGTCATACTGTACTTCCGCATATCCCTGCATTAGAATCAACTACTTCGCTCAAAAGCATTAATATTTTACTTTTTAGTGTAAAACGTCAAAAATGTCATTATTTTATCAAAAGCTATTGTCAATTTAAAATGGTAAATATTAATGGATCACCGAGATTGATTAAAAGATTATTAATTTTTCCATCAAATGATAAAAGATTTTGTCATGAATTTCGTCGACATCGAAAACCAAATATTTTTTATTGTATCGAATGTGAAAAAATGGGAATCTTTTTTCGAGCAAAAATGGACCAAAATGGAGAACTTCAAATTCAAGATAAGAAACATATTTGTAAAAAATTACAATATTCGACTGAAAAATATTTTGATATTCGAAAAATAAGAAAACCAAATTATGAATTTCTTGAAAATTGCAACACTAATTCTGGAAAAGTATTAATTATTTTTAATACAAATGATAGATATCAATGTCATGATTTTCGATGGCGAAGTCATAAGTCAGCTTTTTGCTGTGTTAGCTGTGATGTTGAAGCAAAGATTAATCATGAATCAAAGGAAAATGAATATGTTGAAATTTTACGATTAACTCATCAATGTAAATATCGTCCATATAATCGTGAACAGTATTTCAAATTTAATAGTTATGCTTTGGATCGTGATTCTGAAATTCAAACTCAAATGGTAAAAGGAAAAGAAACTAAAACTTTATTTATTTTTAATGAAAATGATAAAACCAAGTGTTATAATTTCCGATATTATTCTTCTTTTAAAGCATTTATTTGTAAAGAATGTTCGAAGCAGAAAGTTCATGTTACTGCAAAATTACGACAAAATTCTGATGGTGAAAATTATCTTTTATTGTCAAAGAAGCAACATGTTTGTGAAATGCTAAAATATATTCCTCAAAAAGATGAACTTAAAATTGCTGATAGTTATTTTTATTATCAAAAGCAATCGTCACCAAAATTTGTATATGTTGCAATTTTACTTCCAACTGATTCAACGCTTTGTTATCCATTTTCATACTTAAAAAGTTCAAACAGATTTTATTGCTTAAATTGTGACAGACTTCGTAAACGCTGTTATATGCAATTACCAAAAATGGATGAAAATGGAAAAGAATATTTTATTCATGTTCCGTCGAAGCACATTTGTAAACCTGTCAAAGATTCAACATTTAAAACGCCGAAATTTAAACGCCTTGAAAGAAAAGATATCGCTTTTGAAGAAAAATCGAAGACTAAAAGATTGAAAATCGATAAAAACAGAATTGTAAAATTACCTAATTTTGAATTTCGACCAAGCAGATATGGCAAACCAAAAGGAACATTGGTTATTTTTGATTCAAAAGACAAATTAACTATATATGAATATTTTTATGCAACTTCTGAGGAAATTTTTATTTGTTCAAATTGTAGAAAGAAAAATCATTATGTTACTGCAAAAATTCATGTTGAAGAAAAAAATGGTGAAAAGTTTATTGATATTTCAAAGAATGAACATATTTGTGAACCAAAGAAAGATGAATTTCCTGCTCGTATTATTAATCATTCAAATTTTATGATTGTTGATCGTGAAGATAAAACAAATCCAGCAAAAGCAATTGTATTTACTTCAAAAGAAAAAG
>CABFKP010035852.1:3400-15493 GCA_901779475.1 Panagrolaimus davidi
TACAGGGTGATTCAAGAAAAAGTACCGACTTTGAATGGTCGGCATTTTGTTTCTATTAGATATTTACAAAAACGGACTTCACAGTCGTTATTGACCTTTTATGCCATTTTGTTTTTTATAAAAAAATCAAAAATTCCGAAAAAAAATTACGCATTTTGCCAAGTTTGAACAAAAAATAGTTTGATCTAATGCTTTTCGATTCGATGTGTGTGAAGTCCGTTTTTGAAAATATTTAATAGAAACAAAATGCCGACCATTCAAAGTCGGTACCTTTTCTTGAATCACCCTGTATTTTTCTTTTTTACCGAAAAAAGAAATTTTAGGTTCAACGAAGAATGGAGTTCAGCAGAGTACTTTTTTTAAATCTTTTTTCACGAAGATTAAATATGGAAAATAACACAGGAATTTTGATATGAGAAAAAAAATTTATCCAAAATCTTAAGAATAAATTTCTCACGCATGAAAAAATTGTATTCAAAACAGAAGACCATGGTTTAATAACGTTGTGTTATTAAGTTTGTGTGGAGTTGCGATATATATTTAGGAGCGTATGGTATATGCTTTATTAAGATATTACAAAAGATAGAAGACAGATGATGATTGTCTTGTCTTATCCATTCCCCATAATGTTAGAGAGACCAAGGTGGTGGTAGAAGAAGAAGAAGTGAGTGAGTGAGTGATAGTTCATCGAACATCCACTTGATTGAAAGAGGAATTATAATGCAATAGAATGAACGAAGCATACTATGCAAATAAAATCGCATTCATTACAATGGCTATAAAATGCCCTCGAAAGGATTTTAAAAAATTAATAATTAATTATTAATTCCAAAAATATGTACATTTCATCATGCACTTTATGAATTTGTTTTTCTTCCACGAAATTTCGTTTGCCATTTTTTTCTGCCATAAGACTTTTTTTCAGATTAAAATATTTAAATACATTTTTTACAAGATGAATCCATAAAAGATTTTTTTTGTAAGAGCGAAGATTTGTAATATTTCGAAATCTGTCAAAAATGGCAAAACGTTTTTGCACTTTACAAAAAAAACTGAAACAAAAAAAAAAACAAATGTGTCCAAGCTAATAACAATAAAAAAAACTTTGTTGTTTATTATAAAAAGTTTTTAAGAATCATATGTTTTTGTCTTGAAACTTCATTAAATTTAATAAATAAGAAGCAATATTGTACGTATAAAATAAAGTAAAAATATATGACAGAATCGATGAAAAAGTCCGATGGAAATGGGTTTTTTTCTACAAACATATTTTTTTCACGTTTTCTTCAAAAAACTATTTAACACCTTTTAATTAATGCTTCCTTACGTTTCCAGCGGCAGTATGTTAATGTTTTTAAAATTGAAAAAAATTTAATTTCAAATTTTTCTACTGTCACATCTTTTAAAAGATATTTTATTTTTAAAGTCTAAAATATTTAAATACGTTTTTTTAAAAAAAGAAATGTTTTTTTGAATGAACAAAGATTTGTAAAATTTCGAAATCTGTCTAAAATGGTGAGACATTTTTACACTTTAAAGTAGGGGGGAAAAAAAGAACACTAAAATTGATTTTTTCAATTGCTAAAAACGGCTGTTTTAAAAACAAAATTTTTTCGTGTAAAAATTATTGATTTTTTAAAATAAAACATTTTTGAATATTTTATCTGAATGAAAATGTATGTGGAAAACTCATATAAAACTGTGTTTTGGAACAAAGTAAACATTCATATTAAAAATGAAGAACGGAACATTAATAAAAAAATGCAAAATTAATTCATTTTAACATCAAAGGTTTTAATGTTATGTACAAGGATGAGAAATCCGGCCGGCCGCAGTTCTCATTCCTGATTATGTCCTAATTTTCTGGCATCTTATTTGGTTTTTCAATGAAAAAATGAGGTCCAGCAAAATACCTATTTTTTTAATCGATTTTGTATGCATTTTTGCTATAAAAAAAAATATATGGTTTCATTGAGTGCATTCGCTTTATTTTGTTACCTGCTTATTTTATTTTTTCATTTTATTCATAAATATTGCAGAAATTTAGTGATTCATTATTATTGTAGAAAATTTTCAGATAAAAAAATATTATCAAAATGGATTCATCAAATTCTGAGATGCCAAATTCCGTCGCAAATGAATTACAAGAAAATTGATTTAAAAAGTCATCAACTGTTTTGCTTTCAAAACGCACCCAAATTTCTTCGAACTTTTCTTTACCAAATTCAATAATTTATTATATTTTAAAGAATCCAAATTCAGCAAAATTATATCAAAAATTAATTCAAAGTTGCAAATATTTTTTTATCAAAAATCCAATTTTGGTTATTTCAAAAGCAAAATTTAAATATGAAAATGAATGGAAAATTGAAATAAATAAAAAATGGATTAATTTAAATAATATTTTGAGCAAAATTTGGATAACTGAAAAGATTTTTATTGAAAAAAGTGATTCTGGGAAATGCGAAATTATTTCAACATTGATTCCAAAAATTTATAAAAACGATATAAAAAAATTTGAACTCTGGCATCAAAATATTTCAATCAATAATTTCATTTTTCTTGCTTCAAAATGTGAAAATATTATTTTAAAAGAAATTACCATTTTAAGCGAAAATGGTTCAATTGTAACACTCGATAAAATCATTGAAACTCTTCTTAATGCTAAAAAATTTGAATAGTAAGTTTTTTGTTACTAAATTTTAATTCTTTTTGTTTTTTTCAGTCGATTACCAGAAATTTCAACAAATATTATTTCAACAGCAATTTTTGAAAAATAAGTTAAAAATCCACAATTTTTAAATTTGGATTATTTTCAATTGTCAAATGTTCCTATAATTTCCGAAATCGAAGTTTTTTACCGTATTGTAAGATTTTCAGTTTTCAAATTTTTATTAATAATTTTTTTATTTTAGGAAAATAAGAAAACTCAATGTCGCTTTGATTTTGAAGGTGATGAAATTTCAATCATTTTGTAATTTGTATTTCATTTATATTTTATCTGCTTTTATAAATTTGTTTTGCTAGAAAAAATAAAAGAAGATAACTTCAAAAATGTTTTGTGATTTTTTGTTATCTATAATCGCTTTCTCCAGCTTTTGTTTTGTCGAAAAGATTCGGTACAGGGATGAGCGAAAGCACTTCCGGGGAACAAATTTTTTCTCAATATTGAAAAAATAATTGTCGTTTTTATATTATACATTTCTGATCAACTTTCGGTAAAATAATAAAATGAATTTTGTATATGACATCTTTATAACTTTTTGTTTAGTTTGAAAAAAAAAACGAATAGAGATTAATATTCTTGTTTGGTTAAGCTCTTAAAATTATAGTTACGTTTTCTGTTATTTACAACATTGCCTTTTTTTTGTTATTTTTAGTAAAATCTTTGATTTCTTTTTAAGAATTTTCTTTTCATAAGCCAAGTAAGAAAAGTTATTCCTACTTTTATTATAAAAATTGTCAGTGATACTAGAAAATAAAGAAAACTGCAGAGACAGGAACACTTTATGGGTATCAGAGTTTAAAAAAAAATTCTTTTAATTATGTTTGGACAACCTTTAAAATCACAGATTGAAAAAATTTTGCAAAATACTTTTCATTCGTTATTTTTAATGAATTTTTTTAAGTCACAGTTTAAATATTAAATTTATTCAATAAAAAGATTCAAATAAATTAGTGTACAAAAAAGTGATAAAAACGTTTAAACAAAAAAAATTCATTCTGCTTACTAAAAATCGCAACATTTACAAATGACTAAAAACGCTATTAATATGTTCGTATTCGCTGCTGCCACTTTTATGCACCAAAAACATTGAAAAAATCTTGAACAAAAACAGACAAAAAAAGCGCGATATTAATTTTCATTCAATTTTCCCACCTGCACTTTTTCTCTTTTACGACATTGATTTTTTTCAATTGTAGTGTCTGCGTTAGCAAACAAGTATTTATTTTTAAATGGAAATAAGGTAAAAATTTAACATCATTTTTAAGTGAAATATTTGAATATTTTAGCTCTATAAATTAAACGTGTTTTTGAAAAAATTAAATATATTAATTAACAGAAAATGAACAGAAAAAAAATCTTTCCTTGAAACAATGGTACAAACTATTAGTCAATATTAATTAATAATTATAAAATATTTTCACTTAACAAAGAAATAATAATATAATTTTTAAAAACGTTTTTAGCAGAAACTATTTTACATTTAAAGAATTCATATAAGTCGCCATCAATCATATGTTCCGATAAAAGGTTAAAAACCATGCATTTTTTTTTCTCACTTTTTTAACAAGATCACATTCTAACTGCTTTTTTACAAATTTGTTTATATTTTAAACAAAAAAAATGAAAAAATGATAGATTGTTTAAAGAAACGAAAAAAATTGAAAAAATTAACAAAAATTACAATTGTTTATTAAGACAGTAATCAAAAACTTGACTTTAACAAATTTTGGAAAAAAATGTATTTTTTTTGTGTTTCTACATTGCTGATTCAAATATTTTTTCGTCAGATGTTGTTCTCCACATATACCCCAACATCGAAATTTTTTTGTAAATAATTAAATTTTTATGTTATTGTGTTGAAAAGATTTCAGTATTGTTAATAAATGTTAATAAAATATATTAAAGTATATGGCATAAAAAGCCATATACTTTAATATATTTTTAAAATTCTGACAAAATTAATGTTAGGAACAGTCGCACATGCATTACAGAAACAAAAATATAATTTTTGAAAACGTTTTTAAAAACTATATTGTTAATTCTTTGTTTAAAAAAATATTTCACAATTATTAATTAATGATGAATTCTGTTCCATGGTATGACAGAAAGATATTTTGCAGTCCATTTTCTGTTGACTAAAAGTATTTTATTTTTTTAAAAAAAACACATTTTATTTTAAGAGCAAAAATATTCAAATATTTTAAATACTGTTAATTAGTTATCCTGTTATCATTTTAAAAGAAATACTTGTTTGCTAACGCAGACACTGCATTTGCGAAAGAATCAGTGTCGAAGAAGAGAAAGTAAAGGTGAAAAAAAATGTATGAAAAAGAATATCGCGCTTTTTTGTCTGTTTTATTTCCGGGGTTTTTTAAATGTTTTGTGGTGAGAAAAAGTGGCAGCAGCGAAAAAAAAAACATTTTAATATCATTTATCATTTGTAAATGTTGCGATTTTTAGTAAACAGGATGAATTTTTTGTACAAATGTGTTTCTCGCTTTTTTGTACACTAATTTATTTGAATATTTTTATTGAATAAATTTTGTGTTTTAATTTTGACATAAATTCATTAAATATAACAAATAAAAAGTATTTTGCAAAACATCCCATGAATTCCAACGGCACATTATCAAAAAATACAAAGCAATTTTATTCACTATCGAAAAAGATTATTTAGTTCTGAATCACTGATTTTACTTTAAAAAAAAATTTTTTTTTTGAATACTGGATGGCTATTTTCCTATTATTTTGTAAGAAAAATAAATTTTTAAATTTTTTTAAAAATAAAACACGTGGAAAAAAAATATTTTGTTTGCAACTTGATTTGCAAAACATGCGATTGGTTTAACAAAATATACATTTCGTCTTTTTTACCAAAAAAGTGAAAGGGTTTGATTACAAAAATTTATTTTTTTATTTTTTTCAAAAATGCAGTTGTTTATCAATTTTCATAACATCACTTTTTTATTAATGTTTTATTAGCTACATTTATTTGAATATGGCTGTGTTTGCGTTTTTATGACTTTTTCAATAATATTTTTTTATTTCATTATTTAAAAGCGTTTCCAACATTTAAAAAGTATGTCTGAAATATTACAAAAATAGCATAAACAATTTTTTTTCTTAAACCAAAGAAAAAAGACGACAGCGATGCCTGAGAGAAAAATGGAGGATTGTTAAACTGAAACCTTTTTTCATTTTTTTTGAACAAAAAACGACGATCTTTACGGAAAATATTTTATAGTACGCTTTCATTCGTTGCATTTGGTTGTTTCCTATTTCATTTTTTGAAACGGCACTTTTAAAAAAAATTTAAAACTTTTCAATCATAGTTTTAGCAAAATATTTGAAAACTAAACTGTTGAATTTTTAATTTCTCAGGACTCCAACAAAACATAATTAAGTGGTAAACAAAATAAAAATTTAATATAAACTGATTTTGCACTTAAAACTCTTCTATGAGTTTTAAGTGCAAAATCTTCTATATTTCGAACTTTTTTTGGTAAAAATAGTGGAAAACAGTCTGAGCGGAATTAATAATAATAAAATTTTATGTCGACATTTATTAGAAACGTTATCTCTTTTTTAATTAACCATCATTGGTGGCTGCAACACCTAAATATTTTAAATGCTTTTAAACTTTTATTCTATTTACATTCTTTCATTTAAAAAGAAGTATTTGTTTTCCAACGCAAACACTGCGTTTGTAAAAAATCAATGTCGTAAATAAGAAAATGAAAAAAAAAATGAATGAAAAAGAATATCGCTCTTTTCTCTGTCTATTTTTGTTTGGGGTTTTTTAAATATTTTTTGGTGTATAAAAGTGGCAGCAGCGAATACGAAAATATTAATATCGTCTTTTATAATTTGTAAATGTTGCAATTTTTAGTAAGCAGGATGAATTTTTTGTTTAAATGTTTTTATCACTTTTTTGTACACTAATTTATTTGAATATTTTAATTGAATTAATTTTATGTTTTAATTTGAATAATTTCATTTAATATACCGAATGAAAAATATTTTGAAAACTGTTCCCTGAAATTCGAGCTGGCGTTAATAAAAAATATAATGCCTATCAATTTTTTTTTATTTTGTTAAAAAAAATGATAAGGGATTGATATTGTCGTTTTGTAAAGTTCATTAAATTTTAAACACAGGAATTTTAATGGTGCAACATTACAAAATTAAGTAAAAAAATTTTATTGTTTAGTAACTGTGGCAGTAATTTTACCCCAAAATTACCTTTAACTTTTATTGGCATTCATTTAAAATCTTCAAAACCATAAATGACTGCAGTGTTTTTGGCTGCTTTTCATAGACTTTTAAAAAATATACAAAATGTTCCAACAAGTTTTTCCTTTCAAAAATTAAAACATTTTGAGCGCATTTTTAAGACTGATGGAAAAAAGTGTAACACAAAAAAAAGTCAAGAAGATGCAAAGCCGTATTTAGGGGGGGGGGGGGGGGAAAAGGGGCATTTGCTCCCCCCACCCCAAAATTTAGAACAACAAATTAAACAAAAGGCATTTTTTGTATTTTTGTTTGCTTTGCCCCCTCCCTCGAAATGCAGCAAAAATTTTTATTCCATAATTTTCTGTTGTTATTTGAATCTTTAACATTTTTTGATTTATGTTTTTTGTTTTAAATAATATTTTACATTGTTGTTTAATTTAATTTTTCTTTTTGATGTAATATCACTGTTCCAATTTCACATACAGAAGCTGAACATTATTAAATATAAAAAGAAAAGGATAAAACACAAGTAGATATGAAACAGGAATCCAAGGGACCGCGAAAAATCCGCATAAAATCAAGGTTCGCGTAAAATAGAGGCGCGTAAAATTGAGGTTCGACTGTATTTTTAAAACTCTTCAATTTATCATATGTTAGTTTCAACTAACTTATAATGGTTTTATATGTAAAATGAAATTTGCTACACACATTTTCAGAAATTTTATTATTAATTCTTTGTTAAATGAAAATATTTTACAATTATTAATTTATGCGGAATATTCCATATTTGTAGCTGAAAGATACTTTGTAGTCCATTTTCTGTTGACTAATAGTATTTTATGTTTTTAGAAACACATTTAATTTATGGTGCTAAAATATTCAGATATTTTTCTTAGAAGTACTGTTTAATATTAGTTTCGTTATAATTTAAAAAGAATTACTTGTTTGCTAACGCAGACACTGCAATTGAAAAAAATCAATGTCGTAAAAGAGAAAATGGAAAAAATGAATGAAAAAGAATATCGCTCTTTTTTCTGTCTGTTTTTGTTTGGAGTTTTTTAAATGTTTTTGATGCAAAAATGTGGCAGCAGCAAATGATAAAACATTAAAATTATCTTTAGTCATTTGTAAATGTTGCGTTTTTTAGTAAGCACGATGAATTTTTTTCTTTTAATGTATTTATCGATTTTTTGTACACTAATTTATTTGAATCTTTTTATTGAATAACTCTTATGTTTTAACTTTAACTTAAATATTAGGTATCACGGAGGAAATTGCAAAATTGTTTAAATTTGTGATTCCAAAGGATGTCCGTCCATTAATAGAAGAAATTTTTTTAAAATTCTAACTACCAAAAAGTGTTCTACATAATTTTTAAAAAAAAAAATTATAAAAAAAAGCAATGTAAAAAACCACAGAAGCATCTGGAATGGATGCAACCTTTTAAAACCCTTTTTAAATCTTTTTTTTCAACAATTGCCTTTTCAAATTTCTTTTAAAACGTAATTTTCTCTAAAATCAATAAAGTATCCGTAACAAAAAAAAGCTGAAGCAAAAAAAATGTGTCCAAACTAAAAACAAAAAACTTTTTTATTTTGTTTTTTATAAAAAGCTTTTAAAAATCAAATGTTTTTGTTATGAAATTTTATTAAAGTTAATAAAAAAGATACAATATTGTACGTTAGAAACAGAGTAAAAATATATGACAAAATTTGTTGAAATCAAGTTTGATGGGACTGCGTTTTTTCTTCAAACATATTTTTTCCTTGTTTTGTTCAAAAAACTGTTTCATACCATTTAATTAATGCTCGAAGACCTCCAAATATTTTTGTTTTCAAAATTATAAAATATTTTATTTGAGAATTTTTTTCTGCCACATATTTTAAGAGACATTTTATTTTCAAAAACTAAAATATTCAAATACGTTTTTTACAAAATGAATGCATAACCGTTTCTTTTTTTTGAAAGAACGAGCATTTTTAATATTTCGAAATCTATCAAAAATGGTGAGACATTTTTACACTTTAAAGTAGGGAAAAAAAGAACACTAAAAACGCGACGCCTTATCCTTTTTTTCAATTGCTAAAAACTGCCGTTTTTAAAACAAAATTTTTTCCAAGTGGAAATAGTTTTTGTCTAAAAAAAGATTATTTGAATATTTTAATTGAAAGAAAAGTTGCAAAAATTTTTGTCAAACAAAGAAGCAGCAAAAATTCGTACTTTATCAAGTAAAAGAGAACGATACATTAATAAAAAATGAGAAATAATTTCTCTTTTCATTTACCAATAAAATCTTTTTCTTTAATTCTCTTTAACGTGGGTATGTTTTTTTTAAACTCGTATTTGTCTTTTTTAGCAAATTTCAGGGTTAATGAAGAATGAGGCAGTCACTAAAACCCAACCCAATCCACTGAAACCCAATTTAATCAGCTAAAAACCAACCCGTTTTAGTGGATTTGATTGAGAAGTATTATTGTTACCAGAAAAACAAAAATACCTCTCAAGAAGAAGGGTTTTTGTGGATTGGGTTTTGGAGAGGGCCGAAGAATGGAGTTTAGCAGGATACTTATTTTTTTTAATCGATTTCTCTTTTTTTACGAAGATTAAATATTGGGAAATATCACAGAAATTTTGACTTAAGAAAACAAAATTTTATCTCAAATCTTTTAAGAATATAGTCTTAAAAGACTATATTCCTCATGCATATAAAAATCGTCTCCAAAACAGATGATCATGGGTATAAAATGCCCACAAAAGGGGTTTCACGAAATTTTTTCCAAAAATATGTACATTTTACCAGGCACATTAAATATTTGAAAAAAATTATATTTAAAATTCTTTGTTTATTAAAAATATTCCGCAATTATTCATTAATGCTTTGTAATTCATAACAAATATGTTTTCATTAAAATGTTTTCAAATGTAGTATTAACCTCGTTAAAATTAAAATGTGACATTCATTGATTTATCTAAAATATTCAATCAATAACTTCCCGAAAAATAGCAACAAATATTTCTTATAAATAAAAAAACTCGTTCAGTTTAAAAAAATAAACAAACATTTTTTAAGATTTTTTGCATCTTTATTTTTTTGTTTATGTTACAAATATTACGAAAAAAGCAAAATGTCATTTTTTTGGTTTCAACAAAAGCGTCGTTAGTTTTTGAAAAAACAAAGAGAAATCGGTTGAAAAAATACGTTCAATAAAGGATTTTTGAAAATTTTATTTTTTAAAAAGCCATTAATTTTATATATTTTTAAAATATTGGAAAAAGTTGCGTTAGGAACAATTGCAGATTCATTTCAGAAACATGAACAAATGGAACACAGAAAACATGAAAAGCAAAATATCGATTCAAATTTTTTAGACTCAAAATTTCGTTACAATAATAAACAAAATTAACTTTTGTAATTAAAGCTTTTTTCGTTCTTTCATTAATTATTACTGCGTGTTGTAAAAAAAACTGCACGGAAAAAAAATGCGGACCGTGGGAATGTCGACACCACAGCCGGAACCATCGGCAACACTGTGAAAAGAAAACCTTTAAGTTTTCTGCTGAAAAAATAGAAAATTTATGTCGATCGAAAAAAGGCACTTTTGACATTTGCAAAATGACACATTCACTAACAATGTTTCGGATAAATTTTATTTATGAATCATTTTTGGTGCAAAAAAAGACGCTTTAATTTTCAAAAAAGGAGAAATCGAAAAGAAAAAAGTTTTACATTTTTAAATTTTTTTTAAGAAAATTCTTTAAAAGAAATCAAAGGTTTTACCAAAAATAACAAAAAAAGCAATGTAAAAAATCACAGAAATGTATAAATGAAAAGAACAGTAAAAAAAGATGATTACTGAATTGTGACAGATTGATAAACCATATTTTGGAGAACTTCCATACAAATATCTTTATCAAGAATTTCAATATCGCTTAATGGAGTTTTTGATAAAAAGGAAGGAACCAAAAATTTCATACATTCATTTTTGAGTTTCGTTGAATTTGTAATAATTGAAGAGTTTGTGATACGACAAACAGTTGAAGTAGAAATTTTGATGATTAAAAGTTGTTCAATTTTATTCTAAAAATATCTTTGGCTTTTTAAATTTATTTTATAGCGGAAATGTAAAAACCTGAAGTGATTGAATATTGTATTTATCAAAAAATTGAAGAAGTTTCATTATATCTTGAATGGATAAAGAAGTAATAAAACTGCAATTATAAATTAATTTTAAAGCTGTTTCAACAATTTCAAATGAGAAATCTTTAATTTCAACTTTATTTTTAATTGATTTTTTCATTTTTGATGCAAACATTGCATGAAATACATTTGATTGAGCTCCAAGAATATTTTTGTGAACCTAAAACAGTTTTTAAATATAACTTTAAAATTATTTTAAAAAATTTACTTTAATATTTTTTCGATCAACAGAAATTGTAAAATCTTTGTAGTCATCTTTTTCCCATAATCCATCACCTAATTCGTTTCCTTCCCTTTTTTGTTGTTCAATAATAACTTCAGAGTCATTTGTTTCAAATTTGCAAATTCCGTTGACTTTTAAAGTAAGATTTCCATCAACAAAATATTTCTTTTCTGGATCAAATAAGCTTTTAGTTTCATCAATAAAAAGCCCGTGACCAATTGGTTTTTCAAAAATATAATAACGCTTTTTGGAGAAATTTGCAGAATCAATTTTAAAATTACATTCAGTGGGTCTCTCTCACACTTCATGCGACTAGTCGATTTTTGAAAAAAAAACGTCAATCGACTGTTTTTTCGTGTTGAGACTTTTTAAATGCAAAGAATCGACTGTTTTTTTGGGCTTTTTTTTGCTAATAGATTTTTTTTACGCATAAATTAATATTTTGTTTAAAATAATTTTTACAACAGTAATTTTTTAACAAGTTGAGTTGATAGGTGGCATCTTTAATGTTATGTGTGAGCTGATTTGACGTTAAAAGTTGAAAGTCAATAAAACCATTGTCGTCTCTCATAAATTGTTTGATAAACTGTTTGTATCACATAAAAGTTGTAATGGTTATGTTTTAAATGGCAAATTATGGCTGGAATGACAACACGAGTTATTCAAATTTGGATTTGAATAATACTAATAAATGTTCAGATACTAATAAAT
>CABFKP010035862.1:0-15443 GCA_901779475.1 Panagrolaimus davidi
GATTTTTCGGCCGGCGGCGCGGCCGGCCATGATTTTTGGCCGCATTTCTCATCCCTGATTCGGATAAAGGAATTACGGCATTTTCATTTTTTCTCTATCAATTATCATTTTTATCAGCATAAAACCTAATATTTTTTTACCAATTCGTATTAATATTAAGATTCTGCATTTTTTGGTATCATTTGTTTATTGCACGACTTTGAAAAAACGGTGCAAATCCTTAGTTTTGTACACGTTTTTACAATCTGATTTCTCTGCGGATTTGCTAAAAAGAGATGCTTCGCAAAATCTAAATAAATAAGATTCATTAAAGGAAGCTGCTTTTTTTAAATCTTCAAAATTCGAGCGTCTTGATTTCTGACTTAAAAAGAAATAGAACGTGTTTCTTTTGTTTCCTGACACATTTTTTTATATTTTTTTAACGTTCCTTTACTTTAGGATTTGAAAGTACAAAGCGCTCAAAATTTCAAAAATATTAAAAGTTAGAAAACAAAAAACATCAAATTGTCCGCTTTTGTTAAACGACTGCTGAAAACATTTATATAATTAATGAACCGCGTTTCTGTAAAATTGTTTAACTTACTTTTACTTATTCTTCTGTTTACTTACACTTACAATTTTGATTAAATTTTTTGTTTTCAACTTTTGTTTTCTGAAATTATTTTCCCCAAAAATGTCTTCTTCATCTGATTCCCAAAATGCTGCTGATTCTTTAATGGCTGTTATTCCACCAAAAAAAACTTGTTTTAATCGAAAATATTTTCATCAAGATTGGTCCATTCCAGATTCAATCATTTATTACATTACTCAAAATCCATCTTCTGCAGAATTTTATTTAAATCTGATTTCAACTTGCAAATATTTTTTTGCAAAACATCCGATTCTACTCTGCCTTGGCTTAGGTTTTAAAATTTATCAAGACAAGTCCAAAGTGTTGGAAGAACATCCAGCATGTAATATTTTGGAGCAATTTCATGTAAAATATTGGATAGTCGGCGGTGATTTTGGTGTTTTTCCTTCAAAAACTTCAAATTTGACAAATCAGGTTTCTTCTTGTATCCAGGACATTTATCGATGTGAAGCTGAAAGATTATATTTTGTTAATCAAATAATTTCCCATGATGACATTTTGTTTGTTACTTCTTCAGTTTATGCGATTCATTTTGATCAAGTTACCGTTAAGAATAAAGATGGCGGAATTCTTCCATTAGAAAAGATTGTAGAAGCTATTCCAAAATTGAAAGAAATTTACTAGTAAGTTATTGTTTTTATTATATCTTAGGGTTGCTCATTTCCCGGTAAATCAAAAAAAAGCCGGCGGCATTCCCAGAAAATTTGATTTTTAAAATTTAGTTACTTTTAAATCCAAAAAACTACATTATGAAATAAATGATTTTATACTTTATAAACTTTCTTGAAAGCAAAATCAAGAGCATGTTTTACAAAAATAGCTTTAACTTTGGCAAAAATTTTGTTGCCTAGATATGACGTTATACAAAAATCGGGATTTTCGTACTCCACTTACCCTCTGGTCATAATACACCATTCATCAGCAAAACCCACCCCCCCCGGCGTCATAAAGAGTCATACAATTTATCCATTATTTAAAAAATTTTATCTAAAAATTAAAAATTTACATGAATGACGTCATAATCTTTTCAAACCCTTTCACCCTCTCAATTTTTCCATTATTTAAAGTCATATAACCAATGAACTCTATGTAAAATTCTTCGACAATTTTTTTACCCTTTTTTGTGAAAACATCGATTTAAAATAATATTCCCATTCTCTTTTTTTCTGACAATTTGTTTCTTGTTTTAGTCAAACTGGTTCATTTCTTTCAAATGTCACGTTAAATACTTTCAAAGAACTTTTAAAGATTCCTCATTTCTCTCAAATGGAACAATTTACTATTGATGGTATTCCTGAAGCTTTAGACCTTGATACTTTTTATGCTTATATGAAGGTACAAATTTTTTTTAAAGATTTGATAAAGTTATTTAGGGAACTTTTTAGAAAAACAAAGTCACAAACTTTGACTTAAAGTTTGATAATTCAATTTCTGAAGAATATAAGAATCGACTTGAAGAAATTATTGATGAAATTATTGCAACAAAAGATCTACAATATAAACCCCCTTTTATTCTGTTTGCCGGATTGGACGAAATAAAATTAAATGCATTACGAAAAATCTATTGGCGACTTTGAAATTTATTTTGTTGTCTCACTTTTTTTTCATGCTCTTTGACATCAATATTTTTTGATTAATATTTTTATTTTGGCTTATTTCTTGCTATCCCAATTCTTTTAAATGTTTCTGATTTTAAATTTTAAATATTTAATAACGTTCTTAAAATTTCTGTAAAACAAATATTATTTCACGAAATCACAAAAAAAGATTATAATTCTGCTTTTAAAGTATAACAAAAAATTCACAAAAGTCACGGAAATATCCTGCAGCAAAGTCAAAAAAATGTGCTGCAGAAAACCGAAATGTCGGACATCGAATTTTTCTTTTTATTTTTTTTTTGTTAAAAAAATGAAAAAATGAGCATTATCTTTTACGACTGCGCCTGATCTTATATCAGTTTTTTACATACATTTTTTTTCAAAACTCTCTGCTATCCCACTCAGTTTATACTTGTTGAAAATTTTTTATAATGTCATTAAATATTTTTGGTTAAAAATAAAACTGACAAAATTATACTAAAACGAATTATAAAATATTTTCACAATTAAAAACGTTTTTTGAAATTGCAAGAAAATTGTTTTGGTTGAATTGTGATACCAGGAGTTTTATCTAAAGATGGAAGATTTGAAGGATCAATTGGAGTAACTTTGTATAAATTATAAAAATTTGCAACAAATAAAAATAATTCCATTCGAGCTAATGATTCACCAAGGCATTGTCGTTTACCAATTGAAAATGGGACTAATTCTTCTATCTTTTTAAGTTCACCTTTGGAATCAATAAATCTTTCAGGTTTAAATTTATGAGGTTCAGGAAAGATCTAAAAAAAAGGTAGATGTTAAAAAAATTTTAATTTTAAACGCTATAAAAGAAAAAGGTGACAAAATGTTTTAATTTTTAGTTTTTGATATTTTTGTAAAATTTTGTTTCGGAAACACACTTCATAAATAATTTGAACCTTTTATAAGCCATTTTTTGTAATTTTCGACTTATTTTGAAAAATTTACGGATTTCAAAAAAAAGAAACTCCTTCGTTGAGGCAAAAAAATGGTAAGTAGACTAATTTGAGGTCAGAGATCTCGATATGTCTCATTTTTATGCAAATTTTTCAACTACCACATAATACACCCTTAAAATCACCAAAAATCGAAAAAATCTAAAAAATCCTAAAAAATTGAAATTACCATAAATATCACGTTTGATGGTTGACTGAACCCTTTAAAAAAAGTTGTATCTTGTCAAGGCGCGTCGAATGATATATCATTTGTAGCCAAAAATTTTTTTTCGATTTTTGGTGATTTTAGGGGTGCGCCATCTGGTAGTTGAAAAATTTGCATAAAAATGAGACATATGGAGATCTCTGACCTCAAATTAGTCTACTTACCAATTTTTAGCGTCATCGGAGGATTTTTCGTTTTTTTGAAATCCGACGAGGAAGTCGAAAATTACAAAAAATGACTTTTATAATCATTTGATTTATTTAAAAATAATCTTACTTTTTCGTCATACATAACAACAGAAATTTGTGGAACAACAACAGTATTCTTTTTAATATTATAATTTCCAATTTTAACATCTTTCAACGTTTTATGAAATAAATTCAATGGTAAAAGATTAACAGATCTTTGAACTTCATTGATAAAAGCATTGACATAAATCAATGAACTTTTATCTGTCAAATTTATTCTTCTATCAGATCCAATAACAGTATCCAATTCAGCATGAAGTTTATCTTGGACCTCTGGATTATGTAAAAGATAAAGGATTGAAAATATTATAGTATTGGCAGTTGTCTCCTGCCCAGCAATCCATATATCAAATAACACATACATTAGCTGTTTTTCAGAGAAATCTTCTCTTCCATTTTCAGCTTCTCGAAGATAAGCTTCAACATAATCACGTGGTTCAGATTTTTCTTCCAACGAAGTCGTCTTCATTGCTGTTTTATGTGCTTCAATTTGTTTCAAACAATAATCTTCAATAATTAATTCTGCCTCCCAAAGTTCACTCATATTCTTTTTTAAAAATGGCAAATGTCTTAAAAAATAAAATGTAAACATCAAATTCATAGATGGCCATGTCATTAATCGCATGAACTTTGAAATTACATCTTTCATTTTTGAAAATTCTTCTTTTTCTTTTTTGTCATGATATCCAAAGCCAAAAAGAAGCTGATTGATAATATTTGCAACAGTAACTTCAAATAATGGTCCTGGTTCGATTCTAATTTCTTTGCTAACTCCAAACGCTTCATTAATCTCATCAAACATGTGACTCAATTCAAGTTGAATCTGTAACAGTTTTTTTTATTTTAATGATGTCAGATATGCTTCAAGTATGCTAAATTTTGATGTGATAACTGTAGCATTTTTATGCGATTTGTATATATCTAGTGCTATAAAGTGTCGGGGGTAGGGATGATGTGGGGTGGCACCCAGGCCCGCCCTGGCGCAAGGGGGTCTGCGCCTGCGTGCGTCTGGTTTTGCGTCCGGACAAAAAATAAAAAACCCAAAACAAAAATTTTTTATAAAATTTTTTTAAAAGTGAAATTATTATTTTTTTAGCTAGAAATTATGCGGACATGAAAAAAGTGTTTTAAATAGTAAATTATATACTTATTTGTGTTAAAATTGCTTGAAATTTTTTACCAGTATTTTACCAAAGTACTGTATTTTAACATTTATTACTGTTAAAAGGCAGAACATTACGTCAATTAATTAAAAAAGCATTTTTTATCGTTATTATGCAGAAATAACATTGTATAGTAATTTTTTGTGTTAATCTACAGTATGCCAGCAATTTTTGGTTCTGGGCGCAAAACTCAGGCGCGCCCGCAAGCCTAATCGGGGGCAACCTGAAGTTCAAACTAGGGTTGCAAAATGCAGATCTCCCGGGAGATTAAACAACCCTAGTTCAAACATTTTTAACTAAAGTCTTTCTAAAATTTCATAACAAAAGCTTACTTACCTTTTCTTCCATCAAACCTCTTCCCATGCCAAAATTTCTAAACACTTTTAATGCAAATCGACGATGCTCCCGCCATCGTTCACCATCAACAAAAATTACACCATAATCACCGCCACGAAGAATTTCATTTTGTCTTCCAACATGCATTCTTCCAGCAAATGTATCGTCATCTTTTACAAAATATTGTTGAATTAAATTATGTTCGTTGAATGCAATAACCGGAGTTTCCGCCAACCAAAAAGTATAAATATCTCCATACTTTTTTCGCCATTTTTCAAAAGTTTTATATCCTGGTGGATGAGAGCCTTCAAGTTCAAGATAATTACCAAGAAGAGGAAGAGGAAATGGGCCTTAAAAAAAGCAATGTAAAATTTGTTAATTTAAAATAAAGACCAAACCTGGAGGCAATAATCTTCTTTTCCAATAAAAATTGTAAAAAGAAACAATGACAGAAAATGCAATAATCAACAGCCAAAACATTTTTTTTAATGAAATTGAAAAATCAAGAGTCGTTTAAATGTTTAAATTTTTGTTATGTTCGTCTTCCTTAAAAGGGACTTGGAAATAACAAAATTTTTGTGTTCTTATCTTTAAAAAGGGTGACAAACATAGATCAAAACAGAAACCATAATGTGTTTCAACACTCCAAATATTGTAGGATACACTGAATCTATAAAGAAGCCAAGTGTTAAAAGAGAAATCGACAATATTTCACTGTCATAAAAAGTTACCAAAAAACAGCCTTTTCTATCGCAGCGTTTTAATCTACAAAATATAAAAATGTTCGAAACACAAAAAATATATTATTAGATTTTTTCAAGAGACCTGTCTTTTAAAAACAATTTCATCAATTTTTTAAAAGAAGTTGATCGTGTTTGGCACCCATAAAAGACTTTTTTTTCCTTATTTGAAAAAAATTTGATTTTTTAAATTTAAATTATATTTTCAATGTTTTCAATTTTATTTTAGCATTATTTTGTTTCCAAAAAAAAATAATGGATTTTTTGCATAATTAAAAAAATTATTTTTAAAATAGCAAATTTTTTTCTATTGTTTTTATTGAATATTTTTAATTTAGAAATATTAATAACTTTTCTAAAAACCGAATAACGTAAGAAGCTTAATTTGAAAAAAAAAACATAAATAAAAAAATTGAATTGGTAAATTCGTGATTTTTTAAGAATCATGAAAAGTTGTGCCCATTAATTATCAAGAAAAATAAAATTTCAATTGTTAACGAATAGTTTATTTGAAAAAATTGTTATTTTATTTTTACATTAAATTTTTTATCTATGCATATTATTAATCGATAGGTAAGTAAAATTAATAAACGTTCCATTTAACTTCATTGTATCCGTTTTTTATAATTACTGCATGAATAATTTTTATGAGGATTGTTTTTTAATCCAAATGATTTTTTAACTGAAAAATACAAAGGTTTTATAAATATTAATTGATTTAATCTTTAAGCATTTAAACCATTTTTAAATATTCAAAATTAAAATAATCCACTTATGGCACTGATAAAAGCTGAATGGCTATCATTTTATGAAAATATTTGTATCAAAAAAATCTTGAAAAAATATGTCGAAATTTTTTATTACCTATTTAAAAACACAAAAATGAAACAGCCTTTTCGCAAGTCTTCCGCTGTGCATTTGTGCAATTTGTTTGCATCGTAAGAAAAGTGAACAAAAAACGATTGCTTTTTTTTATGTTTTTAAGATGTTAGACAAAGAATGACAGATGGCTATTTTTTAGGTTTGAAATGAAAAAAAATTTGCGACATAAGTTTTTAAATATTTTATTTTATAATTTTTAAAAAAATAGAAAAATAACTACTCTTAATAATGAATAAATACAAGAATTGTACGACAAAATGAAATGAAAAGTTCAATATGAAAATAAATTCAACATTATTAAAATACTAATTTTTTTGTTTTTTAACATATTTGAAAAATAAAGTTTTTTGTTTTGTATACATTTTGTATTTTTATGGTACTATTTCTGTTTTTACATCATCAAACAACGCTGCTTTTGATCCTGGATCCGGTTATTCAATAAATATTTGGCGAAAAAGCAAAAAAGGCATTGCGTCTGTTAAAAATCTTTTTTGTGCATAAAAATGTCAGTTTCGAACATTCTAGTTGGTGATGTTTTCTTTGATGGCAAAGGTCACAGCTTGTTGTTTATAAACATTGAGAAAAAAAAGCAAAAAAAGCATTGCCTTTTTTTTAAGGATTTTGAAGGGTTTTTTTTTCAGTTTTTAAATATTTTAGATACTAGTAATTAGCAAATATATGAACTTTTGTGTATTTTTTAAAGTGTAACAAAAGAAATTTTAAAATTAAAAACTTTTTGGCTTCCAATATGTTGAAAAAATCATTAATAAAAATAGAAATGTTCCATATTATTTACAAATTTTAATACAAACAAATTAGTCATTTCAATAATTTGCAATGTTTTTTTTAAATTTTAGTTAGTACATTTTTAAAATCTACAGACATTTATTTTTTAACACATTGATTTTTTCACAGTGTTTAAAAAATGTCAACGTGTCTAAAAACTTTCGTTTTTTCTGTTTTTTTGATTTTTCTTCGAGTGTTGAACCCTTAAAAACAATAATTTTTGTATTAAATATAATTTATTCGTCTAGACAAATTGCCTTGCATCATTTTAATAGTATTTGGTGAAAGACTTAGAAAAATAGAATTCGAATCGTAGATAAAAATTTTATGCTCATATACATTAATCGCTAATCACATGCTCAGGAATTGTGTCCCACAAACTGAAAATTTTTAAATGTCTTCATTCGTAATAAATTTTGCTTTAAAATTAAAGATGAAAAATGCAGCGAAAAACAGTCTGCTTAATATTCAACTTACCACCTTCCACTTTCTTATATCTCTTCGTTTTTTAACAACCATTGCATTTTCAAATCGCAGATGTTTCATTTTTCTTGCACGTGTATAACACCAATGTTTTTGCAAAGAAAAAATAAACAGACAAAATTTTTTTTAAAATATTTTATTGATTTTATTAACGCTGATTATTACAAAAATTAACATTAAAATATAAAATGGAAAAATACGTGAGTCTGCTAATTCTGAAAAGATACCGATTTAAACTCAGTTGCATTAATTAAAACAGAAATATGTTTCATATTTCTTTACATAAATTATTTAAAAAAAGTAACACTGATATTTTGCATTATGCTTTTTTATAGGTTTTTTTTCAAGCGTTCAACTTTTAAGTATTTGCATATAATTTTTAATTTACTGGGGTAATATAGGGACAAATACATAGATTTTTTAACAACTTTCGCAAGTAATTCGAATTCAGAAAGGAAACTTTTTCAAAAAAAATTTATATCCACCCTTCAATTAAACGGAGTATTGGTTTTTTCTTTATTTATAAAAAGGAGAATATTGCACTTTTTTCTGTCCAAAATTGTAACTTTGTGTTCAAAAATTATTTTAAAGTAATTAAAACAAAAATGAGAAAAATTTTATATGAAATTTTAAAGATAAAAAAATACATATCACATGTTCTAAAAAATATTTAAGTAGTATTGCCAATAGCATTCGAATATTTTTTAAAAGCTCGAGAATATATTGCTGCAGACAATGTTATGTTAATTGATGCTACCGTAATCCCGCCAGGACCAACATATGCAGCAAATTGTAATTTAGTAATCTGAAATGAAAAAATTATTCTTTTTTATTATAAACTCAAGTTTTTATTTTTTACCCAGAAAAATACTTGTGCCATCAAAAATGGCACCAATTCAATAATTGTTGTTGCAATAATTATTGTTAAAACAACTTTATTAAATTTTTTGAAATTTGAATTTATTGTTTGTAAAAAATATTTCATTAAAAATGCTAAAATAAATCCACCAAAAATATTTGCCACCAAAAGTAACAATTTAGCTTTAATAATAAATTCATCATTAATTAAACATGAAAAATAATAACATTCTGTTTTCGGGGAAGTTGGGATTGTGTGAATTAAATTACCAAAATATATTACGAAAACAGCAAAAATTATTAGGGCAAAAATAGTGATGCCGCAAAAGAATTGCTTTTGTTGCTTGGAATATTTTAGCGGAAAAATTATATATAAGCATCGATCAAAACAAAGAAATAATTCCATTAAAGAATTTGTTGTAACAAATATCCCTGGAAACATTCCAAGAATATACAGTATTCGAGCGTCATAAATTACGGTGTTTATACGAAACCAAATTAAAAGATATCCAAAATTTATTAGTGACCAAATACTTCGAATAAAAACATAAATATAAAAGACAGTAATCGTTGGAGAAATTTTTGAACTTTTTGATCGAAGATTATTTTGAAAAATAATTTTTATGCTTATAAATAAAGCAAAAAATGTAAAGCCTAAATCAATCAAATGATTTGCTAAAGCAACATATGGGACATGTGACATTATTTAAATGTATATGAAAAACAATATTTATTAAAAAGAGTTCATATTTTTTTCAATAAAAAAATTACATTTTGGCTTTCAAATAGCATTTTTTTTATAATTTGATGAAAAATGAAAAAAATGTGTTTTTGTATTTTAACTCAATTATTTTAATTGTCTTAAAGTCAATTTGAGACAGAAATATTAAGATTATATTAAAGTTCAAGACTTATTATTTATAATTGGGTTTATTTGTAGGAAGTAAATGTAAAATATTCAAATAAAATAGTTTTGTGGACATAATTTGAAACATAAAACATATTGATTAAACTTTGTCTCCGTCAAAAAAGAATAATGTTTCAAAAACATCTCTGTAAATCAAATGCTGATTTTTCTGCAAAAATCATTAGAATCTCTTATCTATAAAAATAGTTGTTTTGTTCTCCATCATTCAGTAATTTACAAGAAAAGGCGAGAAATCTGTGAAGAAAAATATAAAGAAGATTAAAAAAGTATTAATGTTTTTTTTTCACTTCTTTCTCGTATTTCACAAAATTGATATTTCTTGTTTTTGTTTTGTCAAAATAATGTTGCTAACAAATTTTATCTTAATTTTATTTAATTTTGCTATATTAACACTTCAAACCTCTCGAACGTTAAAAGAATCAAAAAATGATTCAGTTCATCTGCACGATGATTCAGATATAATTATTCGGACATCTCTCAATGATTACACTGATAATGAAACACAATCATGGCACTGGAAATTTGATGGTGATCCAGAATATGGATTTAAAGTTGTCTTACAAATATTTGATAATTCATCGATTGATGAGTTTTACATCAAAAATTCTACTGATATTATTGCAAAGTAAGCGTTAAAAACACATTAAAAGCATCTTTGCTTAGAAGCATCAAAAAATCTTCTCTTTCATAACTTTTAGTAAAAGAAGCGCGAAAAAATTTCGTCCATATTAGAACGATGACAATTATATTAGTATTTATTTATCACAAGGTGACAAAGCTTACGGCGTATTTTTTTATGCATATGTTACACTTGTTGCAAAAAAAAGTTTTCTTTTTGATCGGTGTCGAGTAAAAGGTAACGGTACTATAACGGATTGGTATATAAATACATGGGCGTCCTTTGTAATAATCAATGTTCATTGCTATTATAATCTTGCAATCCCATATAATAAAGAAGTTGATGTAGAAATTGGGCCATTGGTTATTGAAAAAGATGTTGATTTTTTGCAGTATACTTTTGATAATAATACTGTCAAAATAGAAGATACATCAATAGCTGTTTCGAAATTGAACAGATTTACTTTTGGAAGTTATTTGGATGGCAGAGATAAACATTATTTATGGGAATACATATGCGATGGATCTTTTGTGTCACTTGGGACTTATGTGCGTTTTACTGAAATAAGTAAGAAAAAGTTTTTGAATTATTGAGTTACAAATATTTTATAGCATGTCAATGCCCTAAACCTTATATTCAATGTACACATACTCAAATGATTGGAATAACGGATTTCACAGGTCGATATTGTGGTAATTTGCACTGCAAATCTACAGTAAGTTTTTAATCCTGTTATTATAGCATTAAATACATAAAAATCAAAGATGAAAAATGGGAATAACTGAAGGGAAAATTCGTTTTAAGTAATTTTAGATTGGACTTTGTAATTCATCCACAACTTTAATGCTTTTAAAGATCCAAGATTGTTATTTTTGGCAAGACGGAAATATTCCCGAAAGAGAAAATTATGACGTATTTAAACTGTATTCAAATGAAGAAAAAGTATTAGAAATTAATTATTTCAATAGACTCGAACAGGATTTTCAATTGTATTTGAACCCGTCGAATGTATATACCCTTGAATTAACAACATATCAGTCATTAATTGTAAAATGTTTATTTATTTCAACACAAGCTCAAACAGGTAACAATCTTTATTTTTATGTTAAGGAAGATTACTGTAGACATGTAAAACTTTCATCAATTATTAAACGCATTTATAGCTTCGCCGGTAAATTCTGAAGTAACATTGACATCCGCTAATCCATATCATTTTCTGGATTCTGGGTTTTCAAATTCAATTATCGTAAATTCAGTAAGTTTTGTAACATTAAAGTGAGGACGGCTGTGCCGCTTTTTTTTGCGGCTGAATTTTTTTGTGGCTTCTGTTTTGCTCCTTCATTTTTGCTGTTGAAATTTTTGCGGCTATTATTTTTGCGTCTCCAATTTTGCGACTGAAATATTTGCGGCAAATTTCGATGGGTTTAAGTAAGAATATCCATAAAATTTGCCGCAAATGTTGAAGTCGCAATAATAAGACCTGAAAAATTATAGCCGCAAAAAAGGCGTAAAATTGGCTCCGCAAAAATTCCAGCAGCAAAATTGGGGCCGGAAATGCAGCAGAACCGTCAGGCCGGATTTTTTCTAATTTTTTATTGACATAATTGTTTAAAAAATAGCTAAAAAACGTTTGTTCATCAACAAAAGCAGGATTTTTGTCAAAAAATATTTAAAAAGACGTTCAAAATCTCCGAGTTTCTCAAATATTTAGAGACATTAGGACAAAAGGCGCAGAAAACATATTTGTTAAAAGCACGGGCCGTACTCCTGATATAAGGGCTGGGCCGGGTTTTTGCGAGCCTACACGGCACGCGTCCTGGTCTGGTACGATCCATACTATACCACATTTTTAGCAGTGTTGCCGAGGTGCCGGCAACACTTGTTGGAAATCGGCGCCGGCACCAATGGCGCCAAGTGGCGCCAAACTTGCGCATTTTAAAGAGGTTTTTTAAAAAACTAGAGAATTGTTTCGTGCAAGTGAAACGTTTGTTTGATAAAAAGGTATAAAAGTGTTTTCAGTGTAATTTGGGCCCAGAAACACCCAATTTACCACATTTTTTCGAAGTTTCGATTTTTATTTATTTTATATTCATTCAAATATGTCTAAAACCTTCTAAAATAACTATTAAAGTCATTTAAAGTGATCAAAAAGAAACAAGAGGGCGAAAATTTGGTACTTTTGACTCCTCAAAATTTCCAATCCGGCATCATTTTGCGCCAGTACCATCAGCGCCAACTCCGGCGCCGATGTTTTATAAAAATCGGTAACACTGATTTTTAGCTCCCAAACTGCAAAAAAATGGACGTCAATTGATTTTTTCTCAAATGCCTACACAATAAAAGTCCCAAAACAAACAACAATTTATTTACGTTTAAAACGACGACCAAATGCAGTTATTGCGGAACCATATGAGAATGCTTTCATTACTCATATTTACGATCCAAATTATTATGGACTTATTTCTACTCCATTTTACGGCACTTCCAAACGATCACCAATGGATACAGCCAACAAAATTTCATATTACTTTAAACATTTTTCAATGAAAATTACTACTCTTTATCACAAAATGTCAGCGGGTGAAAGTGTATCCTTTATTTATCGGAATCAGCCTGATATACGGTAATGTTAAATATAATTAAAAAGATATAATGATAGCAAAAAAATCTAGAGTTAACAAAACAGGAGACACGTTCATTTTTGACAACAATAATATTACATTACAGTATTCAAAGCAAGAAAATTCAAGTCAAAGTAACGGAGCAATATTTTTGCTACAGATTATTCCAGAAACAAAAGAAGATTCTGAATTCAAAATATTTTAATTGTTTACAATATTATTAAAACTAATGTTGCATTCTTTATTATAGTGCATTTTATTTAAAAAAAGGAATAAATTGATTTGAATTAATTTAAGTTAACATGTGTATGAGTCAAAAAATCTCCTCATCATCAAATCTAAAGGATGTTGTACACCCCTCAATAAAGATACAATTAACATTTAATAATTTGCATGATTCTTCAAGGCCTTCTTTAATTCTCTTCATTTCATCTTCATCAAATTGTTCTTCATCATTTAATTTATTGTAAATCCAAAATGCAATTTCTTTTGGCTTTTTTCCAATTTCATCTTCAATTGCTTTAAAATGTTTTCGAAGTAAAACTGCCATCAAAAATGAAGGAGAAGCTTGCTTTTTTGTTCCATCAAAATTATCAAATTCCAATAATACCGGATTTTCAGAATCTTTTGTTATTGTAAATCCCCATGTATTTCCAGGTTCAATATTTTCTGGTGGCATTGACATAATTTTAATCAAATCTAAAAATTTTTAAAAACTTTATTCTATTCGGAGAAATTAAATTACTTACCATAAACAACAAAACTGTTTTTATCTTTATACATTTTCGATGCATCATCAAAATATTTTTGTTTTTTTCGATTAAAACTGATAAACAAATCTTTGCCGTAAAGTCCTATAAAAATATTTTTAAAAATTTCTTTAAAAAAATTTACTGACCATTCCATGATTTCAAAAAGTTATATTCAAGAAGCTCGTCATAAATAAAAATAACAGAAGAATTATCGACAGTGTACTCCCGCTCCCTATTTTTCCGCTCCCGCTCCCGCTCCCATAAAAACTTGGCTCCCGCTCCCGCTCCGCTCACCCCGCTCCCAAAACCCGCTCCCGCTCTTGAGAGCGCTCTCGGAGCGCTCCTGAAATAACCGCTCCCGCTCCGCTCTTTGTCTTTTTGATGTAAAAATTTTTTTATTCCGAAAAAGAATACAAAAAACAATTATTTGAAAACAGATCGATTCAAATGGATTAAAAGTTTATTGTTAAGATATTCATGTTTGGCTCGATTTTTCAACCTTTTTGTGGTAATTGAAGCACTTTAAAGATTTTTTTGGTACTCAAAGTCTTTTTATGAAAAGAGCGCTCTTTAAAAACCCGCTCCGGCTCCGCCCCTGCCGCTCCCTAACCCGCTCCCGCTCCCAACGGCTCCCCTTATAAGGAGCCGCTCCCGCTCTCAGGAGCGCTCTTAGGAGCGGGAGCGGGAGTACACTGATTATCGAATAATCCAACAACTGGCAGTTTTGACATATATTTAAGTTGATGTGGTAATAAATAAATTCCCCAAATTGTTATTTGTAGCCAAGTAAAAGTTTCCAAAGTTTCGGAGTCAACGGAAAGCGTAATTTGTAGTCTATGGCATTCATTCCGATCCAAATCCAAACATTTATTCGTTTCATCCAAAAAAATCTAAAAATTCATCAAAATTTAACAAAAATTTCCGATGCTAATACAACATTCCTATGGCATAGCAAAAATAATTGTGGGGACTAATGTATCGGTTTCAGAGTTTTGCAAACCGCAAACCCATGGAGCCTATCGAAAAACAACCACTCTAATTTTTTCAGTCCGAAACTGAATTACCAAAAAGCCAAATATTTTTATCTGCCCGAAACCAAAATACTAAAATATCGAAATAATTTTTTTCCGAAATGATACAAACGCTCACTCAAAATAAGCTTTTCAGACTCCTACCTTTTTATATGTTAATGTACTGAGTTTAATGTGTGATCCAGGATCAAAGGCAACGTTGTTAACTGATGTAAAAACTGAAATAGCACCATAAAAAAACAAAGTGTATGCAAAACAAAAAATTTTATTTTTCTAAAAATGTTAAAAAAATTAGTATTTTAATAACGTTGTATTCATCTTTTCTATATTTTTTATTTCATTTTGTACAATTCTCGTATTTATTCATTATAAAAAGTAGTTATTTTTCTATTTTTTTATAAGTTAGAAAATAAAATATTAAAAATTTATGTCGCAAAAAATAGGAAAAATTATTACGATTTTCTGTATCAAAAATTGAAATTCGAAAACAAATGCATCGTTTTTCTAAAAAGGCAATATTTTTATTTTTATTTTGAAAGAATCACAAATCGATTGTTTTTGCAAGGCACTTTTTTTAATGTCAAA
>CABFKP010035872.1:0-15442 GCA_901779475.1 Panagrolaimus davidi
AAAAGCAGAGTCTGCGCACAATCTGCTTTTGAGCAGACTTTAGCTAAAAGTCTGCAAGCAAAAGCAGAGTCTGCGCAGTTTCTGCAAGCAAGCAGCATTTGGAGCAGAGTCTGCTCAAAGCAGGATTAGAAGTCTGGGTAGGAAATTAAAAATCGCAAAAAAAATTTTTTTTCTTTTTTTTTCTTTTAGAATCTATTAGCATTTTTTTGCCTCAAAAAAAATTTCAGACACTGAAATTTTTAAGTGCTTTTACAAAAAACTAATAAAAACCAAAAATTTTAGTCTGTTAAAACATCGTATAAAAACATTTAAAAATTAATTCTTTGACAACAGACAATTTTTTTTTCTTTTTTTGTCGTTTGTGAAAATTTTTTTCAACACTGAAAACGTGAAATTATTTTTGGATTTTTTTTCTCAAATTTATATATCGTTTTTTAGCAAAATCTGTCAGAATGAATTCAACTTTAAAAGTTGTTTTTTGCTTTGGAATTCTTTGTTTTTTGGTTATTGGAGTTGAAGGAAATGGCATTTATCGAAATGGTAATATAACGATTGCATGCATGGAAGGATATGACTGCATTGATAATGAGTGTGTTGTAAGTTTTTTTATCCTTTTAGTTTTAAGAGGGTTAAATGTTAAATAAAACGATTATTAGCGTCATCCACGAGAAAAGCGTCAAGCAACAGTTACACGAGCAACAATTCCATGTAGACACGATCATGAGTGCACAGAAGCAGGTTATCAATTCTGCTTGTTTAGTAAATGCTGGTAAAAATTATTTCATTTAAGCATTTTTGATATTTTTTTATTTTGCTAGTAAATCAAATGCTTTTTAAGACTGTCATTGAATAAATATGTCTTGAATAAAATAAAGTTTTAACTAAAATTTTTTATAATATACCCATAAACATTATAAACACTTTTCGTAAAAATGTCACAAAAATTTATTTCAAAGTTGTGGTAAAAACAAAATCTGTGATAAAAGACCATATAAAAAAAAGTAAACCGGACGACAAATTTTAGCAAATTGTCGTCCGGTTTCATCGTCTGATGCAAAAAATAATTTATAACACAACAAAATGAAACGGCAATTGCAGACCCTAAAATCTTCTCCTCCTTTTTTCTTTTAAAATAAAAGGGAGAATTTTGGGTATGAAAATGATTGACAAAGTTTTGTTTCTATTTTTTAAGTTTAAAAACAAAAAAAATTTCAAAAAATGTGAAGAGGTCTGAAAGGAGAGGATTTTAGGCGACCTCTTAAAACAAGGTAAAAGTGTGGAAATAAGCGGAACAAAATTTTGAGGGTCTCCTAAGGTGCTACAGTTTCAGTTTTGCCAAAAAACTATTGTTCTTTGAGATAAAACTTTATTTTTTTGTCAGTCAATTGAACAAAAAATCTTTAAACTGTTGCCATTATTTTTGTACAAAAATTGCAGTAGTATGATAAATTTGTGAGAAAACATTTTGATTGATTTCGTCTATTTAATTTAAATCGACGAAAACAAATTCCACATTGATGATTCATAAATAAAGAAATCGGTAAATTAAAAAAGATAAAATTATGAAATTATGATTAATTTTTTTTGCCCCTTAATATCATTATTAAAAACTTATTTTTCTCCTTTTTTGACTTTGTTTTAAGTTTGCGACAATGATATCCTGCTGTGCCGATAGCATTCATCATCGGTTCCTTTTCTCCTTTGCTTTATTTCTTTTGTCCATAAAAAAAGAAGATAGCGGTCCCGAACCTGTTTAAGGTCAATGAAAAAAAAATTTCAGGTGATGAAAAAATTTATTTTTGTTTCAAAATTTTTTAATGATTCATTATTTTTTTTTCGAAATCAGTCGATTTTATCAAAGTTAGGTATTTTGGAATTTTTAAAATTTCTTTATTTTTACAATTTAAAGTTTAAATTTTTTTAAAAAGAGCCTTTTAAATTTTTTCTTTTTTTTTGAAAACAAATATCCGGTATTTATTTTATGCAAATTTTTTTGGAGGCGGGGGTGGGGTAAACGAGAAAAGCACCTAGTAGCTCATATTAAGATATTGTAGTAGGTATGACTGTGAACTTTTTCGTTAAATGTGCTTTTTTCATGGAATCAAAAAGATGATAGAACTTTTTATTTTCACACAAATATATTTCTTTCTGTTTTTAAGTTTAAAATTTGTGTAAACTTAGCATAATACTTTTTTTGTTCCTTTCTTTTTTACATTTTTGAAAGGGGATTAATTATCTTTCTTTAGTGTTTTGTTCATTACCCCTGCTTAAGTGATCAAGTCAAGTACTTATAGTTTCGAGAACAAGGGATAGCCAAAAATGATACCTTAAAAAAACTATGCTCAAATATGTAATCTCTGTTACAAAAATTTGCGCGAAATTCATGAGGTTCACACTTCACCGCTTTTTTATGTTTTGTTTACTTTTCTTTAAAACCCAAAATGTCATCTTTTTAACAAAAAGTGATTGCGCGAAACTTTTTTCGATTGTCCATTTTTTTACCTTTTTTCTTTTCCCTAATGTATTTTTTTAGAGTTTTTTCAAAATATGGTGCTGTCTATGATAGGGAGTGATATCCTCACAAAACTTAATAAAAATGTTCATAGCAGATTTAAAAAATTGCTTACTCCATTGCTGAAAGATGGAATAGGTGATAAAATGGATAAAGGAAATTTATGGATTGTTCCAGGTTTTACTGTTTTGGCATTTGCGGTGTTATGGACTACAAAATTGTATGTTTTGGGATATTTAAATTTTTTAACAATAAATATTTCGTTTGAGACATTCGGCAATTTTAGACTGTGTCGATTTTCCGGCGCCAATTTTGAGGCAGAAATTTTTACGGCACAGCTTTTTTGTGGCTAAAAATTTTCAGGTTTTAATTTTGCGTCTGAAACATTTGAGCCAAATTTTTTGGCCGTTCTTACTTAAACCCATGAAAATTTGTTTCATCCTCAAAATTAGGGCTGGAAAATTGGCACTGCCTAATTTTAAGCACTTGTAATCTTGGGTCTTTTCAGATCAAAACTTGCCCTTGATGAATCCACATGTAAAGGGGCATCTATCTATGATCTCTCGGGTACCACTCTAGATGCAGACGCTCAAAGGCATTGTCAAACAGCCAAGCGATATTTTGTTGAAATAAATGAACCATTTCAATATGATCAAAAATGGCGAGAAGCTAGACAGGTTAAAAATCCAGAATGGATTTTATGGTTTTGGGCTCCCATTGTTTTTGTCATGTATGTTTTAACTAGATATTTATGGTCACTGTTAATGGAAAATCAAGGTATGGATACAAAAAAGTATCAAAAAATTTTTTTATTTTTAGGAATTAACTTTGGCAATGTTTTAAATGCCTCTCAAAATGTTATCACTGAATATGAAGGTATTACAGAAGTTGATGAAGATAAGCTCTATGAAAAAGTTTCTGTAATATCAGATAATTTTCGATGTGCTTTATCGTCCAATGCTTTTGCAGCTTTCATTTGTTTTGAAATAACTCTTGTATTAGCTCCATTATTTTTGTTAATGGGAATACTGCCACTTATGATTGGTGGTCACTATCGTACTTGGGGATTAGATGTTGCCAGAGCATGGTGGGAAAATCGAGAATGGTAAATTTTTTTAAATAAAGTTTTTTTTGTCAAAGTTTACAAATTTAGCACTAAATTTTTTTCATTTTTTAAAAATTTATTATCGCAATTGAAATTTTATTTTTTTAGTTAAAATTAATTATAAGACATTTTTCTTATTTTAGACCAAACTGTGAAATTAGAAAAAAAAATTTGTTTCGGATGTGGCTAATTTTTCGGATATAGAGTAAAACGAGGTCGAAGATTATAAATATGACCTCAGAAATTTGACATCATTCGCACGTTGCGAATGATGTCAGGTATCGGTCTGATAAATAATTTTGTGATGAAATATATTTTTTCACCTTACATACCTGACATCATTCGTAGCGTGCGAATGATGTCAAATGAACGTTTTTTGTGGTCATATTTAAAAGCTACGATAACATTTTACTAAAAAGTAGCCAAATCCGAGGCAAAAAAATTTTTCTAAGTTCGGTCGAAAATAAGAAAAAATGGGTATTTTGTAATTTTGTGTTTTAGGCAAGGCTCACCTTTGCTGCCTTTCTTTAGTAGGGGAAATGACTCTTTAATAATGCCCCTGGTTCCAAGATATACTTATTGTGATTTCCATTTTGTTACTTTGGGCAATGATCATGTTCTTACATATCGATGTTATTTGGATGCAAATTGGCACGAAAGAACGGCATTTTTTACATGGTATTTCTCAAAAAATATAATTTCGATTTTTTGTCAAAACTTTGCTTATTTTTAGGATTATGTTAGCTATGCTTATTCTCATAAACTTTCTAAATCTATTATTTTGGATTTTATGGGCAATTAGAATGAAAATTACTAAATTTCGAAAGAAATGGGTTATGAAGAAGTGGCTTCATGATGACGAATTTCAACCTGATGAAAAAGAATTTATTGAAAAATTTGCAAAAACTTTTAAAATGGGTAATATTTTATTATTTTATTTTATTGAAGCTCATACGGATCGAGTTGTGGCATCTGCCTTTGCAAAAGCTTTATACTGTAAATGGGTGGATAAATTTCAAGAAGAAATAAATGAAAGTTATCGAGTAAAAGTTTTACATCAACACGAACCTACGGCACCACCATTGACACCAGAAACTGATAAAATACAGGTATGTAAATAATAAATGAAAAAAAGCGCTTAAGGTTGTTATTAGTTTTTAATAATGCAAAAAAATCTAAATTTTCAATACTATCTATTTAATTATAAAATTTTTAAATTTGAAGTAGTTCTTTCAATTTTTTAACGGAATTCCGTTTAGCACTTCCGCAAAAACGGGAGCAAAAATGAGCTCTAGTTTTTTTTATTAAAAGCATATATTTAAATTCTGTTTGGACAGATATAAACTATGATAAAAAGTAGATCAGAAATGCATTATTAAAAAAAAATCATTTGTTCAGTATTGAGAAAAAATTTGCGGAAAAATGTTCCCCAGAAATACTTCCGCGCATCCCTGGTTCCAACTCCACCTCTTGTGCAGTACAGAAATTTATTTTAAATTTTCATCTTTTTAGGCTGCAACAGACAAACCCACAACAATTGCATGGCCTAAAATTAAAACTGAAACAAAGGATATTGGTTGGAAAGATACAGCTGCAATTGAATCGGGTATTGAAGAAAGTGGACCTTCAACATCTACCATATCGACTTCCGTTCAAAATTCTGACCCTCCATCTTCTGTAGAAACAGAGCAATCGATAACTCCGAAAAATTCAAGATTTTATCGACCGAATGTTTCTTTAAGGGCAAATTCAAAAACTCATCCTTTGAATACAATAAAATTACCAAAGGAAAAGAAAAAGCAAAAAGAAAAGGACATTGAAGAAAATGGTGAAGACCAAGAAAAGTTTTATGCCCAGAAAAAATGTACGATATCTTAAATGCAAATATATACGAAGTAATTTTTTTGATCTCAAATGTCTTTTTAAGGAGGCGGACTTTTTGATTCAGTTTCGAAATCTTGGATATTTGTGATTTTCAGGCAAACTGAGGATCTTGAAACGAAAATGACCCTTTTTAAAATTTTTTTATCAAATAAAGATGCATTTTTATTTCAAGACTCTCAGTTTGCCTGAAAATCACGAATATTTAAGATTTCGAAACTGAATCAAAACGTTCGCTTCCTTTAATAATATTATGGAAATTTTTATCAAATTTTTGTACTAATAAATCTATGTTATTCATTTTAATTGTTGTTTGTGTGGAACTTAAAAAGGTTTAATAGTTGTGTCACTTTTTGAGAACCGTCGGTTCTCGAGAATCGACGTCGGCTTTTGAGAACCGACGCCAGATTTTGGGAACCATTTATCGTTCTGCCGTTCTCAAAATCCGACGTCGGTTCTTGAAAACCGATGTCGCATTTTGGGTACTTGCTACCTTGGTTCATGAAAACCGACGTCAGTTCTCGAGAACCGAAAAAGATATGAGAAACATCGCGATTTGTTGCGATGACAAATCTCGACACTCAACAACTACTGCTTCCAAAAACTGAACCCTAAAATAATAATGATAAAAACTTTGCCGTTGTTTCAAGCAATCTTTAAAAATAATATTGATAAAGGTTTATAAGCATAATAAAAAAAGTTTATTTTTTAAGTATAGTAACGTTGATAAAATTGCTCTTTTAAACTTTTATTACTCATTGTGAGCCAAATACAATCAAATTAAACAGAAACGTCATCAAAAAATTGAAAAAAATCTTTTATTTCGGTCAAATCAAAATATTGAAACTTTTATTTTTGGTTGATATTCTGTTGTTGCAATGATTGAAACTCTTGTTGTGGAATTCTTTTTATAACCAAAAAATTTTTTCAGCTTTTCAAGTATATAATTTCGATACGGAGTGATTAATAGTAAAATGATAGAAAAATCCAGAAAGCTATGACATGATATAATAGAAAACATGAAACAAGAAATGTACGAAGAATTTGGGATTTCGAATAACACACAAGCGATAATAACTGAGCTAGGAAATAATAAAAAACCACAAAAAAGTAATAACTGAATCATAACACTGATAAAAAGTATCCTTTGTAATTTTATAACTGTAATAGTCAAATTTTTACGGATAAGATAAAAAAAATATAAAAGTACAGCTGAACCCAAAATAATAGCAAACATACAACAAATACAAATAAATAGAATATATGGTTTCCAATGTTCTCCCGCTATAAATAATAAAGACGTGTCATTAAAGTCTTTGAAAAATTGATCATATTCAATTGCATTTTTTAAAGAGTCGTTTAAACTACTTGATGCAAATCTGTTGATGAGAACAATATAAGGTGCAAATTCAATAAAAATTAAGACTAAGCCGATAATAGCTGCATTTTTTGTTTTAAAAAATTTTGTCAAAAATGATGGAAATATTGTTAAATATCGATTTGCAATTGTTAGAATAATACCATTTGCACATAAAAATACAAAACCCGATAAAATTGATATAACAACAATGGTCATATATGGTGATGTAGAAATGCTTAAATAAAATGCTGCAGCAGGAAGAATCACAACAGGCTTAAATATTCCAATTCCAATTTCAAGCAAAAATCCCCAAAATAGATGATTTAATAAAAACCATTTAAAAACATTTACAGTTTTTGATTGCGTTAATATTATATAAACCACAAATGGAGCTAATAAAAATGTACCTATTAATGTTAAAGTTGAAAAATAATAATACAAATTGTATATTATTGAAATGGGCGCTCTCACTTTTGACATATTTTATAAAATGTGTTTGACTGTTTTTTTTGGTAAATGAAAAAAAGAAAAATTTCTTATCTCTTTTTAAATATCTTTTTTGAAGCACTTTTTTTTTCAGACAGGTGTTTATAAATTGATTAACCGTTTCAGACTGCTCGAAACACCTTTTAATCTTAAAAATTAATGCAAAAACAAAACTCTTTCTTAAAAATTTTATACGAGATTCGGTATCATTTTGTTGAAAAAGACAGATGATTTTATGAAAATATTTAACAGTTGAGTTTTTAGCAACTTTTAAATAAAAAAGCTTTTCATAGAAAGCATGACACATCTTTTTAAATGACGTTTAAAGTTTTTTGTTTTTATTTTCAAAGTTAATGCTAATACAGCATGTTCATAAAAAAAGAACTCAGATTCTGTTTTTATATATATATATATATATGTTGTGTCAGTTTTTGAGAACCGTCGGTTCTCGAGAACCGACATCGGTTTTTTTCCTAACATAAATATAAAAAATAAAATAAAGTGGCGTATTAAATTTTTATTTTGCTAAGACATTTTAAAAATATCTTATAAAGTCATAATTAAGATAAAGGTGAAAAAACAACAATTTTTTTTTTCTGCTAAAAAAATTTTATTTGTTGTTTGTTTCATCACTTTTTTTTTTTTTTGAAAAAAGAAGTCAAAAGAATTGCGTTTTTGCTGCAGGTTGCGCGCAGTTTACTTTCTTTTTTTCTTTGAATGGACTGCCGTGGACTTGGAAACTTTTTGATTAAATTATGTTTTCCTCAAAAAATGATTTAGATCTTCACGTTTTATAACCCAAAAAATAAAATAAGTTTCTTCTCAAGTATAAGTTTACATAAAAAAAGGTTTTTCTTTATTTAAAAATTTTCATTAAATGGCTTATTAATCAATGGACCTGGATGATCGCTTTTAACAATTCGAAAGCTTTTAACCGTCCATGCAAACATTCCTTCTTTTTTATTCCGTTCATTTACTTCATTCCAAAGTAAACTTAATAGTTTAAGTTCAGAAGTTGAATAATCTTGTCGAATGACAATTGTTCGATAACATTCTGCAGATTTTTGAATTTTTGTTGCAGCTTTTTGTACTCTGATTGCAGTTAACCGTGAATCAAATTTCATTATCAACATTGCATGATGTTTTCCATGCCATTGAAATTGATTAACTGGTGTAAAAGATGTAATTCCATTAAATTCACAAAAATTTATCAGGTCATTGATAAATGAGTCAATCGTATCTCCAGATAATTGTTTAAAATTTACAACAACATTTTTTTTGTCGTTCTTCTTTATTTTGTGCTTCAATGACTGCCCATCTAATATGCCGCATTTCGATAGGGGTCAGAGATGGATTACCATTTGAGGGTGAAAATGAAGGATTTTCTATTGATCGATTTAAAGCCTTTGAAATATGTTCATTAATATTAGAAAGAAGTTCTGAAAGATTTTCACCTTGTTTTTCTTTTTTTAAAATCTTAGCATAAATTGGTTGCAATAAATTTTCAATTAAATCTTCTTTAATCTTTAATTCAGCTTTTAAACGAAAAATTTCATTTTCCGCTAAATTTAGTCGTTGTAGAACATCTAAGGTTTCCAATGGATCAATGAAATCTTGATCAGAAATTTCTTTTTCAGCAAAATTCAATCTTTCTTTAATATTTTTCTGTGGATTAATAAAATCTTGATCATAAATTATCTTTTCATCCAATTTCAATTGTTTTTCTTGAAAATCCAATTTTTCCATTTCTCCAAAAAATTCTTTATCAGTTTTAAGTAAATCGTTAGACGACATATTTTTTCATGGAATAAAAATATTGAAGAATACAAAACCGAGCAGCAAACTTTCGTTTTTACATATACTGCAACAGAAAGTATTAAATCATAATACCCCCTAATGTTTCACAATTTAAAAGTCATTTTATTGATTGATAAAAAAGTTTTAATATTTGTAGTTAAATATTCTAATTTTTTGCTTTTTTGTTTTAAAAATGACACAAAAGTTGTTCAAAAGAATGGTTTTATGATCTTTGTTGAATATTCAATAAAGGATTAAAAAAGATTTTTTTTAAAAAGGAACGAAATTTATGCAAAGCGGTATCACTGATTTCACAAATTCATCGACTTTGATGAATTTATTGCTGATACTGACGAAGAAAAATCTAAAGTATAAACTTTTTCATGTTTACTACATTCAACACCTTGTTCAATAATTTAACGTATCAGGTAATTTTTTTTGTTTTTTTAAAAATAATGCTTATAAATTTATGTGTGTTCAATTAAAAAAATTTATTTTTACAATAATTGCACCAAAATGAATCAATGATTTATTTTACTATTCAAAACCTGTTTTACATTTGTAATAAATGAAAGTTCGGAAGAAGGAATTGTTGGTGAAATACTAACCAAATGTTTGCAAAATATCCGTTCAGACGTTAGAATTGAATAATCCCGGTATTGTTTTACCATAATTTAGTGGAATATCAACTTTACCAAAAAAAATTGTGCAAACTTTTTAATAGATTCCCATATAAGGTCATGAGAATTTTAAAAATATAAAATTAGGAAGTACGCACATACTCCCTGAAATATTGATTTTTATATAGCAACAAGTGAAAACTTTTTTTGTCATTAAATCTCATCTCATTACCACTAACGATTTTTTTCTAAAAATGGTTAATCGATTTCTGCATAAGCATTCATATATTTTCTGGCATTTCAATAATAAAAAATATCTCATTAGTCTCTGCCAAATAGTAGCAATTTTTTCATTAACCAAAAAATTATTATATTTTTTAGCAATATGGATAGCTCAAAGTTCTCGGTTCCCGAAATTTCGTTGAAAGAATCTCTACCTTCAACTTTTTTAAAGCAATATTATTCTCTTCCATCTCCAATAATAAAATATATGTTAGAAAATGCTTCTGCAATTAATTATTTTAAACTTTTTCAAACTTGTAAAATCCTTCAAAAATTTAATGAAGAAAAATATGGTCCACAAATTGATGTCCTTGAAGTTGGAAATTTCAATAATCATTCATTTTCAATTCATGCTCGAAATAAAGAAATAAAAATTCGCGGATCTTCAAAAATTTATAATGAATTTTCAAAGAATCAAAAATTATGGGTACGAAAACGGCTAATGTTTCACTGTTTACCAGGTTATGTTAGTAATAGATATTTTAAAAGACTAAATTTATCAACTGTAAAAGAGATATATCTTTTTGATACAGCTGTCAAATTTGAGGATTATAAAAAATTATTAGTGCCATCAATTGAAATTTTGTATGCAACTGTTTGTTGTTCTACAAATGGATTTGATATTATTTCTCATACTTTAAAGAGTTTGCCAAATTTGAAAATATTCAGGTAAACATAAATGCAAAAAAACTCAATTTTTAATGCCGCTTTTTTTAGACTTCCATGGCATCAAAATTTAACAACTTTTGTTGAATTAACTGCTATCAAACGTAATAAAAAATTGCAAAAAGCTGAAATTTATGAATTCATTGATGAATTTAATGAAGAAAATTTGAGAAAATTTATTGCTGAACAAATGGCCCCTGGAGCAACATTATATTTATCCTTCAAAGAAGACGTTGTACAAACTGTTAAAGATAAATATCAGGATTTTGCTAATGATTTTAATATGTTTTCCGGTACAAAAATTATGATTCGTTAACTTTTTTTAATTTATATTACCTTTTTTCCAAGGTTTTTATGCTGTTTTTTGATTTTTCATATGATTGCTATTATTTTCTCATTTCTTGGTTAATAAAATATATAGTTGAATGAAAAAATATTTTTTTGTGTTGGAAAGATTCTAAAAATGTCTTTCATTTTCTTTTGAGAACTATGTTTTTTTTGAAAGCTTTGTTAAACGATTAACTGCAGAAATTGTAGAATTAATAGATAAGGAAAAAGCAAAAGAGTGCTTGAAAAAATACAACTATGTTTCTGTTTAACATTTATTGATTTAAATATTTTTTGTTGAACTAAATCAAACTGGAACAACTATTTGATATAATAACTTTACTATAGCGTATAATACATTTAAAAAATTTGCTTTTTAAAGGAAAATTTTCAGCACAGTAAATTAAAAAAGCAATACCACTGCTTTTTTCTACTTAAATAACGGATTCTGTAAGCAATATATATTTTCTATTGCTTTTGTCTTTTACACCTAATAACATTTTACCAAACACTTTTCTGTCACCAAAAAAATTATTGTGTTGTCTTTTTTTTTCTATTAGAATCATTTGATCATTTTTGAGCAAGAGTTGTGATAAGACGTTTTTTATTCTACATTTTTATGTTACTTTTTGTCAAAAGAGTGGAAGCTTTCATGCTTATTTGTTTAACATAAAAATGTATTTGCCAACACTTATTGTAAAATCAATAAGCATCCTTGGCGGGGCTCCTATTCAGTTTAATATTATTAAAAACATCTATTGTACCCTTGCTTTAATTTCTAAAAAAGGATATGTTTTCCAAATTCAAGATATTAATGGCAGCTTTGAAATTATTAAAATTTTATATGGCGGTACGTAAACGCAACTTTAATAAAATTTACCAAAATGTTTTAAGATATTTTAATTTTTGTTCATTTTTTATAGGAACACAAATTCCGTACAATAAAATCAACAGCACCTTTTCTTTGGGTTCTATTCGCTTCCATGAATGCACATTTCATGTTTTGGCAGATCTCAACTTTCAACCTGTTAATTTTATTGACGTCCCTTATAATCTACATATTTCTTTGGCACGGACAAAACCAATGAAAGCGTTTCAGTGCATGGAAAATGATATTATTTTGCCGGGATATGAAACTTTAAAATTTAAATGTTATATAAAAAAGCTCAACGCCTCTTCGGTTGAAATACATGTTTTAAATCCATTTAAAATTATTGTTAATGGTAAGAATTGTTTTAAGATATCCGCTTCAAATGAAAAATTACAGATGATACAACAGATTTTCACACTCTTTTGCCAGCGACAGAAGATATCAATTTAAAGCTGCTGTTTGTTTTTGATCCAGTTGCACTTGGAAATGGCATCCATCAGAATTCAATTGCAAATTCAGCACCTCCGGAATATGATAGTGTTTTTCAAGACACAGTTGTTCAGAATTTATAAAAAATGATGTTTTATTTAGGAATGTACATCGTTTTTTCAAAGTTGTGCAATAAAAATAATTTTGGTACCAGTAAATGCAGAATCTTAATATTAATACGAACTGATAAAAAAAATTATTAGGTTAAATGCTGATAAAAATGATAATTGATACAGAAAAAATGAAACTACCGTAATTTTTTTATCCGAATTTTTTGCCCCTCCATTTCGCAATTCGAAATTGTGCCCATCATATGCAGAATTTTTTCCTGAGTCAGATAAAATAAAAATTAGCCTGCTGAAACATGACGGTGAATTATCGCTNGAAACATGACGGTGAATTATCGCTTCAAAAAAACGTAAAGTCGCAAATTGTCTCTGCACGTCTCTAGTTTTATTTTAAAAAAAATGATTGGACTTGGTTTTGTACTCAAAATATAAGTACCATTCAAACCAGATATGTTGATAAAACCATCTTTTATTTAAATGTACCCTCATTTTTAGAAGAAACCTTAAAAAATGTTTTTCTTCAAAAAAAATACTCACAAATATGTCACTGGTTCTTTGAGACTTCTTTTTTTCAATAAACTATCCTTAAACTTTAAAGGTACTGAAAAATTTTCAGTTCAAAAGTGTTAGCATTCAAAAGAAAATAAACAAGTTGTTTAAACATTTTTGTTACAAAATTTTTAAATTTTAAAAGAAGATTTTAGTGTTTTTTAAATTGATGTAAAAAATTATGTGTTTGTTTTTGCCTCTTTTTTCGAAAAATAAATGTAATGTATCAACTTTTAAAGATTTTTATAAAAAACATAAACATATGTGATATCAGTAATGCCAGATTGTATGAACCATATTTTCTTCTGTAAGATCTCGTTTAAAAACGGGACTTTCGAAAATTTTTTCTATCATAACATTTTTCGATTCATCTGAAAGAAAATTTATATAAATCTTTACTTTTATTTCTTGATCTTGAGCAACAATTGTAAAATCCTTTTCCTCATTTTCTTTAATTAAATTTTGAGAATCTAAACAAATTTCAATTGGAATTTTAAACAATTCTTTTATAGTTATTGTTCCTTCTACGGAAATTTCGAAGCCAAACATGTATTTGTCCCATTTTTTTAATGAAAAACACTCCATTTCAGTATGATCGTCGTCAAAAACAAATGTTAGTAATTCGGATTCTTTTTCTTCAAAAGTATATTTTAATTTCATTTCAGCTTTAAAGCTTTTATAATCACATATACAATTCATGGAAACACGAAGAGGTACCAATGGTCTCTTATGATTCCATAAAAGTTGTCCATATTTTTCGGGAAATTGATATTCCATTTTCAAAAAATATTTGATGGCAGGTAAACCTATTAAGGAAAATCTTTCACACTCACGTACTTTTTTCTTTGATGAAGATGAGTTTATAAAATTACTGTCGATTTGTGGCTCAACTGGCTCATTTGACCTTGTTGTTTGAGAAAAAAGCTTTAGGGAATTTTCTCAAACAAAATGGGGAAAACTGCCTGATATCCAGGGCTTACGCTTATTTTTCTCTTGTTATTATTGAAAATTATTTTATTATACAGAGATTTGGTTAATGTCCCGCTGATAATTTTGGGCTGAAATTCAACTACATATTTTATTAACCAAGTAACGAGGGAAATAATAGCAATCATATGAAAAAACAAAAAACAGCATAAAAACCTTGGAAAAAAGGTAATATAAATTAAAAAAAGTTAACGAATCATAATTTTTGTACCGGAAAACATATTAAAATCATCAGCAAAGTTCTGATATTTATCTTTAACAGTTTGTGGAACGTCTTCTCTGAAGGATAAATATAATGTTGATCCAGGTGCCATATGTTCTGCGATAAATCCTCTTAAATTATTTTCATCAAATTCAGCAATGAATTCATAAATTTCAGCTTTTTGTAATTTTTTATCACGTTTGATGGAAATTAATTCAACAAAAGTTGTTAAATTTCGATGCCATGGAAGTCTAAAAAAAGTGGCATTAAAAATTGAGTTTTTTTGCATTCATTCTTACCTGAATATTTTCAAATTTGGCAAACTTTTTAAAGTATGAGAAATAATATCGAATCCATTTGTAGAACAACAAACAGTTGCATATAAAATTTCAATTGATGGCACTAATAACTTTTCATAATCATCAAATTTGACAGCTGTGTCAAAAAGATAAATCTCTTTTACAGTTGATAAATTTAATCTTTTAAAATATCTTTTACTAACATAACCTGGTAAACAGTGTAACATTAACCGTTTTCGAACCCATAATTTACGATTTTTTGGAAATTCATTATAAATTTTTGAAGATCCACGGATTTTTATTTCTTTATTTCGAGCATGAATGGAAAAAAAGTATGAATTATGATTGAAATTTCCAGCTTCAAGGACATCAATTTGTGGACCATATTTTTCTTCAATAAATTTTTGAAGGATTTTACAGGTTTGAAATAGTTTAAAATAATTAATTGCAGAAGCATTTTCTAACATATATTTTATTATTGGAGATGGAAGGGAATAATATTGCTTTAAAAAAGTTGAACGCGGAGATTCTTTCAACAAAACTTTAGGAACCGAGAACTTTGAGCTATCCATTTTGCTAAAAAATAAAATAACTTTTGGATAATGAAAAATCGGTACTATATTGTAATGACTAATGAGATATTTCTTGTTATTAAAATGCCAAAAAATATATGAATTATGCAAAAATCGATTAACCGTTTTTAGAAAAAATTTGTTAGTGGTAATGAGATTTTGTTGATGACAAAAAAACTTTTCATTATTTTTTTTTGATGACAAAAAAACTTTTCATTATTTTTTTTGATGACAAAAAAACTTTTTAATCAATATTTCAGGGGGTATGTGCGTACTTCCTAATGACCGCATTACTAGAGCTTATAGTTGTCCAATTACAAAAAAGATCTGAAAAATATATTTTCAGTACTTTTTTAATACTTTTTTGAA
>CABFKP010035883.1:0-15418 GCA_901779475.1 Panagrolaimus davidi
TTGTATGGAATACACTGGGATTAAAAAAAATAATAAAAAATATAACAGATTCTGATATAAAAATTCCAGAAGTTGAGCCCTTTTCTGATCAAAAAAAATTAAAAAATGTAAAACCAAATAAAGTGGTCCCGAGTGGAAAAGCACTTTTCTTCTTTTTCAACGATGACGCTTTTTTTTATTTTATCGGCTAGTGCTTGGAACATTTTTTGCTCCAAAAAAAATGTTTTTCTTTTGATGTCGTTGGAACACAGATCGCCAAAATGGAAACATTACAAAAATTGTTAAAATTCTGAAGAAAAATAAATGTTCCACACTTTTATTCAAATTAGAAAATATTTTTTGGCACTGTAATTTTTGATTTAAAAAAGCTTTATAAATTTATATTGTCAAACTACAACATTTTAAAAAGAATCCAAGAAAATTTTAAAAAACTAAAATATGTTACAAAATTATTAAATGATTTTTTTTCATTACCATTGAAGCATTCCTCTTTTAAGCATTGCTTTCATACTCCATTCTGATTCAGTATTATCATAATATCTCCAAGCCCAATATGTCCAACCTCCAACAGCTTTTTTAAACATATTTAATTGTGCATTTGCAAATCTTTTAAGTGTTGCATCATCCATATTAAAATTTGATGCAATACTCCATTCTCCAACAAATAACCAATTTCCTTTCCATTCATCATAATATTTTGTTTCAACTGAATTTATCCAAGTAATAATTTTATCTGGTGTCCATTTATCGGCTTCAAAACCCCATACATGATAATGATGCCATTCATGTCGCATATTATAAAAATTTGGTTCTGTCATAAATGTTGCCCAATTTCCATCATATGGTTTTTGTTGATATAACATTGGCATAACGGATAACAAACAATCAGATTTAACATTAAATCGAATTCGACCATATGCATCTTCATAATATTGTTGTAAAACTGGAATATCTGCATCTGTTCGCGATGGTTCATTAAGAAGGCCGATTCCTAAAAACGCAAAATATTGGAAAATTTTTTTTTAAAAAAAATCAATATTTTGATTTTGTCTTAAAGTATAATTTCGAAATTGGTCATTTTTGGAATTTTATTTCCTAATAATTGAAATTTCGAAAATTTTAAATTTTTTAAAAAGTTGTTGTAAAAGTTCGGTTTTATTTTAAAAAAACTTTCGAAGTTTAGCGATTGTTATAAAAAAATTTTACTCTTCAAAAATCGAAATTTCGATTTCGTTCTACAAATGAAATGACGAAATTTCAAATATTAGTTTTTAAAAATTGAAATTATGTACATTTCTTTGCAAAATGTCAAAATTTCGATTTCCTGTTAAGAGTGAAATTTCAGAAGTTCGATAAAAAAACTTACCTAAAAATGCTGCTTCATCTTTGTATCTTGCAGCAAGGAATTCAACAGCATCCAAAGAATTATTTACATTTTCTTTATATCCAAACCAATCCGCTTCACCGGGAACTTCTGGGGAACTATTATCATTGCCATTTTGACTGCCTTTTGCAGCATGAAAAGAAATTAAAACAAGAATATTATGTGCAGGACCCCATTCACGAATTGCTTTATCTAAATAATTTAATCCTCCTGGAGCATATACCTTCCAAGAATCAATATCACTTCCCCAAGTATGATCAAATCCAACAATCCAATATCCAACTGGTAGCCTTACAGTATTCATTCCAGCTTCAGATATTTCTTTAAAATCTTGTTCAGTAATAAATGTTCGACGATGTTCATCAAATTGTGGATCACCCTTTTCATGTCCAAGATATTTCATTGCAGAATATTCTCCCTTATTTGCAACATCATCTGGAACCCCCGTCCATGCTGGAGAACCTCCGGTCATCCATTTTTCAGCAACTAACCAACCACCAAGATTTACACCTCTTGAAGGAACTTTTCCATCAATAACTTGTTTCTTCAAATCTGCCAATGATGCAATTGAAGCTGATAAGGATATTGAAAAAAGTGAAACAAATAAAAAAAGAATGCAAGTCTGCCGCTGCATTTTTGGCATATTATTACCCTATAAAATACAAAAGAAATTATTAAACGGGATAACACAGTTTTAAAAACGTTCTTATTTTACCAAAAACTTTACTTTCACCGAATAACTTTTTTCACTTCCAAAAATAAAACCTTTAAATTACTTTTATACAATTTTCAGACAAGCAAAAAATCAAACATCTCATTCTTTCTTTTCTTTAATCTCATTTTTTTCGTCAATAAAAATCAGGAAGAAAAAAAATTCACTGATAAGCTTCTATGAAGCTACCCTTTTTTGGTTTTTTAAGATCACAAGGTTTAAAGTATCACATGCTCTGATCAAATTTCCTTTGAACTGTATGTAGTGTTTTGATTTTAGCTTTTTTATTCATCATTTCTTTTTTAATTTTCAGAAAGAAAAAACATTTAAAACAAACGGATTACTGAAATTTATACATATTTTAAAAACAATTTGAAACATTTACCCAAAATTAAAAAACTTTTATGTTAGCAAAATAAGTTATTTTTGGTAATGTTTATGAAGCTTTCATTAAATTTAATCATTTATGACATTTTTTCTGTTTTTTAAATTATCTCTTTTTATGGATTTTTTGAAAAATTTTTTTAAGCTTAAACAAACATTGCTGAAGCTTTTAATTGTTAAAAAGTAATTGTGTTACAATTTTGAAAAGTACAGGTAACATTTGAAATTGTTAATTTAAAAACTTTACAAACAAATGTAACATTTTTCATTTCTTTGAAAACAGATGTTTTTAAAGAAAGAAATGTTCCATGTTTTTGTTAAAATTTCAATTTAACACGCCTTTTGAAAACTGAATTATTACTTCCTTCTTTCTCGAAACTTTTATTTGCGTGGAAATATGAGAAAATTAGACGTTGAATTTAAATATTGCTTTTCATGTATTTTTTAAAAGAAAAATAGCAAATTATACGTTTTCAAGAAACTTTTTGAAGAAAGCAATAACTTGTATCACAAAAAAATATCTAAATTTTTTAAATGACTATGAATTAAAACAAAAATTATAACTTTTAAGAAAAAAATTCTCATAATCGTTTAAAACAAGTGAAAATGTTAATAGTCAAGTACTTTTTTACTCTGCTATTACATAAAAAGTAATATTTAAATTTTTAACATCTTATTTTCTTATTTCAGAAAAAATGAAGCAAACGTTATAATTTCCAAAGAGGCGTAAATGTTAAATTTTGGATGTATAAAAAAACGTAAACCATTTTTTTGGTAATTCATTTGTATTTCAGAACTCTATTAACCGAAAAAATGAATAATAATACTTTTGTTTGTAAAGTTTTTAAATTAAATATTTCGAATATTGATGAATTTCGATGTTTCTTTGCAACATTATTTGGATATGCATTTTATTATGATTTTGGATATATTTGTGTGGGATTTTTAGCTTTAATAATTTTGCTATCAATTTTTGGTGGAATTAAAGAAGCTTATCGGTGGTTCATTCTGAATCAAGCAATTTGGGATATTTTATATTGTTTTGATCAAACATGCCGGAGCGCATATTATGTTAAAAATGTTAAAGATAATCCAACATGTTTTTATTATACATCAACGAATATCCCAGATATAATTAATGCATTATATTCTTCGATATTTATTACAATTTTTGCCATTCCATATTCGGGGTTATTACTTTTATCTGTTTCACGATATCGATATAGCCTTATATTGGAATAGAATATATACAAAATTAACAAAGAAATGGAGAATTTTATTTTTTATTGGATTTCTTAATGTTTTAACATTTATTTTTTGTCTTATACCCTTATTTTCACTGTTAACGATTTCAAAAAGAGAACAATTAAATCTTGAATGTAAAGAACGAAATCTTACAAAATTCGATTGTGATATAAAAATTTCAAATGATGGCTTAATTTCATTTTATTTATTTTATATTGATATTTCCTCATATGTTGTCACTTTTTTACCTCCCATACAATTAATTCTTTCAATTTTTGCCGCATTTATGATAATTTTAAAATTAATAAAACAATCAAAATTTCAATTTAAACATAATCGTAAAGATTTTTTAAATTCGGCTCGAATTTGTACAGTAATTTTCTTGCAAAATGTTATAACCTTTCTTGTCTTTTTTCTTATTTCTTTTCAAACGTCAAAATCGCTGTATTATTCAATTTACAAAAAAATGCCCATTTATAATTTACCTTTATGGATCGATGGACAATGGGGGATTGGATCCAAAGATTTAACACCTTTAGTAAATTTAATCCGAATTTTTATTGAATCAAATGTTGTTTTATTTATTATGGCCGGATATCGAGAAGCTTTATGGAAACCAATAAAACTTTCATATTTTTGTTTAAAAAATCCAACAAAATCATGGAAAAAATTAAACCTTAATTCTACAAAGGTCACAATAATTGCTTCATCAAAAACTCGTTAAATTTATTTTTTCATAAAACATTTTGGCACTTTTACTGTTTCGCCCCCATGTTTTTTTTGTTCACAAATTTGCATAAAAATAGTGAGTTTCTACTGCAAATTCAAAAGGTTGGGTGGGCGAATAGAATGAGCGGTTGTGTTTGTGAATGAAAAAAAAACATGGGGGCGAAACAGTAAAAGTACCAACATTTTTAAAAATTTCGTTATTGTGTTCTTTTTTGAAATCATAATGTATTTGTAAAATTACATTTTACTGTTAAGAAATGGCATTACACATTCACTTTGTATTTATGTCTAAAATCATACAGATGCATAAAATTTGCAAAAAAAAAATAAAATTTACATATTGAAGTTCTCATTTCACCTCTCTTTCACAATCTTCTACAGCACAGCAGCACAGTCTCACATTCTAATAAAGTTTTCCGGCAAGCTCAACATTTTTATGCAACGAAAAAACGAGGAAAAAGAAAACCGAGAACATTGCTTGTTTGGGACTAAATGATTAAAATAATACAAGAATCAATAATTATTGTAATTTATTATCATATTTGTATAAGATTAAAATGGTATTTTACAAATATAATTTACTGTAAATAAAATTTATATGAAAAACAAAAAAATTTATTTTATGAAATTAAATATTTTAATTACTACAAATCTTTAAAGGCAATGCCCAAATCAATCGCAATGATTTATTTTTTGTTAATAAAAAACGTTTTTTGTATGCTTCGTTTTTTGTGTAATATATTTTTGCTGCCCGCTTTTTTTAGTTTAGTTTTGCGCTGAAAAAAATCGCAAAAACAAATAAAAACGTAGACGGAACTATTTCGACACATCGGAATAAAGAAAAAAGGGCGTTAAATTTTTATTACATTTCTAGTTCTATTTTAGAAAACAATTTTTTGAATCTTTAAGAATTTAAAAAGCAAGCTAATAATAAGTCAAAATTTATAGCTCTTTTTAAAAACAAAATCAAAATATTTTTCTCATCAATAAATTTTATACATTAAAAAAATAAATGAAAGTTTTACCCTTTATTTTTACACGATAATATTGATTTTTTGAATGACATTTGCATTTCTCTTTTTACGTATTTGCATTTTTCGTAAATTCTCTTAGAAATGGAAAATTTTAATCAGTGCAACATTGTATTAATTATGCTAATTTTGTATGTAACAAAAAGTTTTTTATTGTTGCTTTTTTAAATATATTTTTTGAAACATGACTGATACTTTTAAAAATTATAATTTAATTCTTTTGTGTTTTTTATAGATGCATCATTTAAAATAAATAAATAATGCATTGAATGTTTCAGTTCGAGTGAAAGCTAAAAAATAGCTTTCACATGAAATTAATTTTATTTCGTGACCCGAAATTGAAAAAATAATATTTTGTAAAAAACTAGAAATACATTTCAAAAAATAAAATATTAAAAACCTTTGCGAAAATTAAAATAGTTTTTCATCGACAGAAAAAAATGAATGATGAATATTCTTTTGTGGTAAATGTGAACAAAAACCATATGTTTCTTTTTTTGTGTAATGTATGTTTTAGAATGCTGCATTTCGCTTTTTTCGTTAAAGAAAAATCTGCTATCAAAAAAAAGAGAAAAGAATAAAATGGTCTTTTGCTTAAAACTTGACATTTGCTTTTAGTTTGAATCAACAAGTAGGCCAAAAGCATACAAAATATGGCGGTATTAATTTATCACTCCTTTTTTTTTTTATCAAAAATGATTTTTATAACTAAAAACCTTTTTTTAATATTGATTTTTATTGAAAAAAAATGTTATTTACACCAAATTTTTCAAAAGAAAAGTTTGTTATACAAAGAGACATCAAACTTTGACTGATAAATGTGGAAATGCAGAGGGTTACATAAAACTTCTTTGAAAAAGTGTGTCCCATATAAAGCATCATATTTTTATTGTGTTGTAAAAAACAAGGCTTTCTGTAAAAAGTTTTTTGAAAATGGTTTAAACAAAAATACAAAAATGTAAGTTATAATTTGCTTTTTTTTCAAAAAAATACATGAAAAGCAATATTTAAATTTAACATCTAATTTTCTCATATTTCCACGCAAATAAAAGTTTTGAGAAAGAAGGAAGTAATAATTTAGATTTTAAAAGGCGTGAATATTCAAATTGAAATTTTAACAAAAACGCGAAACATTTTTTTAACTTTCAAAGAAATGAAAAATGATATGTTTGTTTGAAAAGTTTTTAAATTAATAATTTCAAATGATATCTATATCCTTCAAAATTGTAACACAGTTATTTTTTTGACAATTACAAGCTTCAGCAATGTTCATTTAAGCTGGAAAAGATTTCAAAAAAATCCACAAAATGAGGTAATTTAAAAAACAGAAAAAATACATATTTTAAAAACAATTTCAAACATTTGCCCAAAATTAAAAAACTTTAAACTTTAAAGTTTAATGTTAGCAAAAATAAGTTATTTTTGGTAATGTTTCCGAAGCTAACATTATATTTCTATGGAAAGTGCCACAAATTAAAGGGGATCAAAATTTTTAATTTTTTTGAAAGCTTTTGCTTTTTTTAAAAAGTTCTGATTTACAGGGAAAGTAAAAAAAAATTTCTCTTAAGGCACATTTGAACATTGCCTTGGTTAGCGCTTTTGACTTTGAAAGAGTCTTGTTTGGATCGAACTGAAAGCAGTATTTTTTCATTTGCAAAAAGTTCGAAGGTAGTCGGAAAAATAGGCCCAAGCTATTGTAAACAAAAATTTTATATTCTATATTCTCGTGTGGGAGTTAGTTCCTGGTAACAACATCAAAACATCACCGAGAAAGAGAGGAAAAAGGGGAGGAAAGAAGGGTTAAAATCACGATTGTTACATATTTGAATGCCACTTTTCAGCTGATATTTAACATTTATACAAAAACTATAATTAATTTTAACTGTATTAACATTCAATCCACATAAATAAATAATATTTAAAAAACAATCATAAATTTATTAAATTTTTTATAAACTTTTAATTACTGCTGCAACTTTATTGATTGCAATTTGTTTCTGAACCAACGAAATAAAAACCACTCTCGGTTTTACACGAAAATAAAATGATAGATATTCTCTTCGTGTTGATTTACTAAAATGAAGATTATTAAAAGTTAAAAATTAAATATTATTTCAAACCTTAAAATCAATAATGAGGTACTTCCAGCCAAAGCGAATACGCCGTAAATGAACGGAACAATTGTATTAAAAAATATTAGAATATCTTCATTGTTATGATAAATTAATTTGATCAAATCATGGGCAATTCTCAAAATTTGTGCCAAAAATATAACAAATGAAACAACTAAAAAACGTTTAATTATCAATGAAAAAAAATTTTACAAAAAATGTACAGTATCCTTTTTTACAGATTAACTCTAAAGAATAATCTTATAAAAACGATTTGGGAGTAGCGGTTTTTAATCCTCTTCAGTTCCATAGAGGGATCTTTAAAAACCACCGCGTCGATGATCTTTATATCCCTGCCCCTTTAGTTTTCAACCGGTAAAGAAAAATTTTGTTGCCTTGAGACTTGTCAAACAGGGTTTCATATTACAATAATATACAAAAAAAACAACTTCTAATTATTTTTAAACTTTTGAACAATAATATTCAAATTTTCGTCATTGTCTTCTCCGTGGAATTTTCATCCAGTGTTTATCTTATCACATTCCTCTCTCTCTTTTCGTCCCCGTGATTTTGAGTTTATCAGGGAAGAGATTGGATCAGGGATGAGAAATGCGGCCGTGTTTTTGGCCGGATTTCTCATCCCTGGGTTGGATACGGTTTTGGAGCACCGTTGTAAATCCCAAAAAACTTACGTAACAAATTTTTTTCATTAACATTAAGTTTAGAAGCTAAATTTTTATAACAATAAAATTTCACAAAAGACAAAATATTAAAAATTGCAGCGAAAAAAGTAAATCCAAAAAACAATATTGACGAAATTAATAAATATGCACTTCGTGAATTTGGATCTGCCATAATTACAGAAATCGTATCATCTGAAGAAAAAACAAATTTTGCAGGTTCAAAGATTTTCCAAGATAAAATCAATATTGGCATAACTAATAAGAATACGGTAATATACAATCGGTGATTCCAAATTCTTTGATTTATTTGTGGAAACCAGAGTTGCGTAAAACGATTAAATGCCATTAAAGTGTGCCCCAAAAAAGCGATTAAAAGAGAATGTGTTAAAATTGCATGCAAAATATATGCCAAAACATCATTTGAATAAAAAAATGGAGAAATGAATGAAATAAGTGCAAGTTTTTTGACAATTACCATTAACTGAAAAATATGTTTATTATAAGTTTTAATTAATGTTTACGATAATCGTTTTAGGACGATTATACTTATCACCAAGGAAGGGCACAGGTTCCCTTTAAAATTACGGACATCCTTTAATCTTTTGCCGTTCAGTATTGTCATCGGCAAAATATCAAAGTAATGTCCCCCAAAATAAGTTGTGCCCTTCCATAAATTTTTTTCGGAGATTTCCTTGCTTACCACAACATAATTAACTAAATCAGTAAATATAACAATTCTAAATACATCATAAAACGGTCCCCTAAAAGTTTTGTTTCTTTTGACCGTTAATAAAATCAGCATTGATAAATGAAATAAATATAATAAAAGTTCAATAATGATATAAATGACGAAAATTATACTGACCATATTTAATTACAACTGCAGAATAAATCGACAAAAGTCAAAAATAGACGATATATTTCAAAATTAAGTCTATTTAAATTTAGAGTGTTTTGATTATACGAACCACTTCACTTTTTTTCAGCCAATAAATATTCGTCACAACTTTATCTTATAAATTTTTTATATAATATTTTAAATTTTTTACAGAAAAGTAAAATCACTGTAGTACCTACTAAAAAAGTTTCCAATAATTAGAAAGTAAAAACTGAAAATATCATTATTTTAATGACACCAATTATTTTAGTAAAAGTAAAATTTGTGTTGAAAAAAATAGTGGTAAAATTTTATTCATTAAATATTTCCGTTTTGTGCTTTTTTGAACAATTAGCCTTCGATAATTAAAAAATACAAATCGCGTCGTTTTTGTAATAATTTAAAAATTAGTGAATAATTATATTTTTGCGATTTAATTACGAGAATATTGTGTATTTAGGATTCTTAATTTATCTGAAAGAAACAAACAAAGAAGCTTTTACTTTTAGTTCAATGACACCTTTTTTAATTGCAGCTGCTGATAAACAAGAAATAATTTTAAAAAAAAGCATACAACCAAAATAAAATTCTAAAAACTGTGTCATAGAAGTGATATTTCTGGCAATATTTTATAGAAATTTACCTTAATTAAATCAAATACATAAAAAACAAATCTAAAATAATCAAAGACAAGGAATAATTGTAAATCTGTAAAGGAATTTGATAAAATTTGCTACTTTTTGTAGTAAGTTTTAGTTGCAAAAGTCTTTGGTGCCCCCTCCGAAAAATTGGGGCACCATAGACACATCTTCAAATGCATAAAATTTAACTTGCGTATAAAATGTGTATGTGTGAGGATACCTTGGAAATCTAAAATCAATCAAAACTTGTTGCGAATGAAAAAATAAAATATCTATTTCAAAAAATCTAAAAAAAATATTACAAAAATATTTAATCATTGATAAGCCAAAGCTTTTAAGTCCACAGACAGAAACTGATATTTTTTACAAAACGGAAATCATTATTTAAAAACTAATAAAGTGCAACGTTATTAGTTTTTAAATAAGAAAAAATTTTTAGTAAGACTCTTTATATTATTTTTCTAAAGAATTAATGCCGATACGTGCATTTTACGGTTTTTTAAATACTTTTTTTGACTACTTACTTTATTTCTGATAATGTATTATTGCTTTTATGAAAAAAAGAGAAAACTCCTCCCTATTTGTCCGATTTTCAAGAGTCTGATTTTACACATATAAAAACTCTCACTTTTTTTCTAACTGAATCAGATTCTTTCAGCTCTTTAAAATCTTATTCAATCATCGCTTCTTCTTCTTTTCTTTTTTTTGGAAACATATGGTTGTTCTGGGGTTTCAGAAATTGGTTGTATTCTGAATTTGACAATATATTCGGATTGCCTTCATCCATATTCTCATAAAGTTTTTATCCTCGTGTTTCCGCATATCTCATATCACTGAGCCCGTAAAACATATTCATTCCGGTACATGCCATTTTTACCAAAAGAAAAAAATACTTGGAGTTTTTGCTTAAATATGTGTATCAAATTTCAGCAATGTTCAAATACCTTTGTTTTTTTGCATTGTTGACATTTGTTTTTGCTGATCCAAATGAAGATTATGCGGCATGTTGCACTGAAAAAGGAGTGCCAGAAGCATGCAGCAAATACTGTACTTATGATGATCCAGCACGTCTCTCAAAACTTTTCGCATACGTAAGTTTTAAAAATCGTTAAAAGCAAAACAAATGCTGACAAATATTTTTTAAGAAACCTCGAGATGGTGATGACGAATGTCATAGTGATGAAGTTGGAGGAAAGCTTATTCAATGTGTACAAAAAGGTAAAGATAATCGTGAATGTTGTAAAGCAGCTGGAGTTGGAAATAATTTTGATTATTGCTTGGATTACTGTGATGGAACAAAACCAATTGATTTAGCTGATGAAAAATATAACAATTGCGCGACAGAATCCAACCAAGTAACAGTTAAAAAATGTGGCAAAGATTCTTAAAAAAACTGTATTGAAATACATTGTCCCGTCACGAATATGTTAAAATAAATCACAAATCTTTTTATTGCCATTGTTGAAACATCACTCCCCTAAGCTGTCCCCCAGCCGACTCCCCCAGAATTTTCCCCATACCTTTCCCCTCTGAAAACAAAAAGAATAAAAGGGAAAAATTATTTTTTTCCTAGTCTAGGAAAAAAATAATTTTAACTGAAACTGTCATTAATTGAAATCTATCTCAAAGAACTTTTTTTAAGGTTAAAGTATTGACGTCCGCAGAAAATTTTTGAAGAGCTGACTTTTCGACAACAAATCTGGAAAAGGATGTTAAACAGTTAGTAAAGGAAAATAAACGTACGTGGGATATTCGATTTGAAGAATGATTTTTACAATTTTTTCAACCATGAAGACAGCAGCAGCACGAAGATCATGACCTGCATTCGTTGAAGATTTAAGAATGTAGACAGCAGTTTTTGCCACAGGGCGTTCTCCAAAAAAGAGATGAAGATTAGTCTAAAAGAGCGAGTTACAAAAGTAGTAATAAAGTATAAAAAAAACTTGCATGACCAATCATAAGTGGAGGATTATAAACATAAGATTCATAAGTTAAGTTCACTTGCTGTTGATGTTGAGCGAAGTATAGAGCAAGTATCATTTTACGAGAGACAGCAGGCAACCCTACTGTAGCATATGAAGGTTGGGGACCAAAATTTTCATTTGCCAAAGGTGGTGCAGCTTGGTAGGAATCTGATTGAACGACAGCAGCAGATGGAGAATGAGCAGGAGAATGAAAGGATGAAGGATAATTGTCATCACCACCGGGTGGTTCTTGATGTGAAGTTTGTTGTGACACAGGATTCTGTGTTGAAGGATGGCCACTAGAAGAGGCAGCAGTTGAAGTTGTAGGTTCATCTGTGGACGCTAAATGTAAAATAAATCTTTCATATAAATAGTTCTAAAAAATAAAAACTTACATTCAAGGCTTTCATCGACAATTAAGTATGATTTATCAGCATCAACAATTTCATCCATGTAGAGTTTAGTAGGAGAGTCTTCATTGCAGGATTGTATTTCATAAACATTGAAGCTAAAAGCATTGTCGATTCCAAGACGCTTACAACCTTCTTCAGCAACATCGACAAAGGTTTGTACGTTATTCAATGAGAAAAACCACTGAGTTTCTCGACGGCGACCATCTTCAGCTTTAACGGCAAGCTTTACGCGAGCACGAGGCATAGTTTCTGAAAAATAATAAACAAATCACGTGATAAATGTTAGAAAAACACGTGTAAAAAAATGAAGTCAAAAAATGGAAGAGCAGAAAAAAGCGTGTGCATTTGAAACGAGAGAAAAAAAATAATGCTGGCCTCGAAAAAAGAGCAGCAGTCAGTTGGATTTGGCTGCGTTGCCTCGTTTCACATGGAACAAAGAAGGTAACGCGCAGGCAAAGAAAATGCGGGCTGTTTGAAAAATAGCAAATCAAAAAGTTTTTTTAAAAAAAAGTAATAATTAACCTTAATTACAGTAGCTGTAATTAAGAATGTTGAAAAAAAAAATAACTTACAGAATAATGCATAAGGAAGGCGAACATAGGATCCATGATAAAGACGCATACCATCGAAGATTATAAAATCAGCAGCACGACGAACTATTGTTGGTCCCGTTTCTGCAACTTTATAACAATGAAGATTACGGGCAAAAGTAATTGTTCTAAGAATGCAAAGGTTGTAGGATCCATCGGATTCTTGACTTAAAATTCTGCCAAATTGTGGAAGCCCTTGATTTTGGCCATAGACAACAATATCATGTTTCTTGAAGCATCGTTGGTACATTTTTTGCATAGAATTGCCAATGTAGTTTCCTTAAAATGCAAAAAACAATAGTAAAATTTATGAGAAATAAGAAAAATAACGTACCTGATTGCATTTTGCGATAAACAGCACAAGCAAAAATCTGATGTTTCCAAGCTAAAGTCATGGGAAGGGTTTTGTAACATCGAAGAACATTACAATACTGTTTAAACATTTGATGCTTTCCTTCATATCGCATGGACCACAGGTATCGTAAAGGGCCATACATTCTAATAATTGCAGCATAATGAAGCATATTATGTGGCTTTGAAGTCATCTTCCCTCTTCTTTGAATGTAGAGTCGCAAATATTCTTCAATTTTTTGTTGTAGATTTTGTAGTATTTCTTCCGTGAAGTTGTAGCCAAGTAAAATATCCAAAATTTCTTCCATTTTCAGCAAAAGTCCCCAGCTTGAATTAACTCTTGGAATTTCAATATCTCGAAGAATAAGCGGCAAAAATCGAATAAAGGTTAACATTGCACTTGCAGTCATCCCCTTGAGTTCGTCTTTTAATTGTTGCCTTTGAGCGGGTCGAGGAATGTTGAATGCATCTTTTCCGTGAAAGGGGAAGGTTCGAATTGCTTGATAAACTCTGTCGTAATTTGGAAGTTCATTTAAAACCAAGGCAGCAAGATGACGTAAATGCCCTTGAGCTAAAAATTGAAAATTTAAAAAAAGAGATGTCCAAAATATCTTACGTAGGTCATGCATCATATCAACTGAAGGATTGTCTTGAACGATGAAGTATATAAGCTTATTCAGTGCACTATCTTCTCGAAGCCCAGCTTGTCGGATTCTTTCAGCATCACCACTTCGAAGAATATCATTGTAGGATACTGTATTTCGCATCATATTTGGTGGAACTCTTGTTACAACTTTAAGTTGATCATATGGAATTAAACACATTCGACAAACTTTTCCCCCCGCAAAATAACGTTTGTAACCATAAATTCCATGAAGGCCTAAGTTATCTGCAACAACATTGAAGAGTACCACTGGAAAATGATGTTCGCATCCATTGACGATTAAAGTAATGCCTTTGCTTTCCAATGCTTTCAGTTGCTTGATAACTGTTTGTGAAAGCGTGTGTTGAAGATTTTCATCCAGGTCTTTTGCGTAGGCCAAAAACGCTAGAAGAATGTGTTCATATGTTGATTGAAGAGTAAGTGGTAAATTTAAAATTCGAAAGTAGCATCCTGTCATTTTGTAGAGTGCAGAAGTTGCAATTTGTAAAGGATTTGAAGTACCATAGTCATCCCAATAGAACTGAAGAGCAATGTAATCTTTTCCGATTTCCTAGAAAAAAAACATAAAAAACGTTGCAACATTTCAAATAAATAAAATCGTATTAAAAATTATAAAAGAAAATCAACGGAGAAAAAATAATATTTAAAAAATGCGCGACTACCAAAATTGGCAACAGTTCCTAACACGAAAAAGGAGGACTTCATTTTTTCTGCGCGACATCCTATAAAAGAAATGAAGAAATTTTTTTTCTCTTAGTTTTATTGTTTTTTTTTGTCATCAAAACGTTGATGTCTGTCGCTGCTCTCTCTTTTTTTTTAAGTTTTCCGTTATTTTATTTCTCTTTACTCGTTTACCACTGCCGTGATTACTTTATCTTATTCGTTTTATCATTTTTATGTTAAACCTTTTAGAGTGTAAGCATGTCTTTTTCGCGAAAAAACAAAGACGATAAAGTAATTTTTAACAAACTGTTTTCAGGCATCCAGCCAATCTACATGTGTTTCAACAACAAATACATGCTTCAAAAGTGGAAAAAGTGGAATCTTCAAGAAGATTGAACCTCAACTTCAACCTGCAGATCGATCATTGGCTTCATACCGTTCAAATGATCGTGTTTTTTCAATTATTGTCTTCAAGGATCGATTACTCTTCAAATTCTGCAGTGGTCAACGAGTTTATGTTCCAAAATCTGCAACACTTCTTTCAACCTTCCTTCGTATACATTCTTCAACTCCAGCGATAATCTTCAATGCTGAATCTGAATTGCATCGCACATTCTTCAATGATGAAATTCCATGGGAACATTTTCTTCATGAAGTTACCGATGTAAGTTTTATATACTTTTCTTACGATAGATTATATCTTTTTTTTTCTTTAGTTCACAATGTATGGTGAATGGCATAGGAATGGTATTCTTCGTTTGATTGCACGAATGCCTAATCTTCGACATTTTTATTCTCATGGATGCAACATGCGTACTGTTTCAGTACGTGATCTCTTCAATACTCTTCCTCCTCTTCGTAATGCTACAATTGATACGCGTCAATCTTTTAATGCAACCTTCACTAGTGCTCTAAAAAATTCTACAAAACCTTGGCATAATACTCATCGAATGGATACTCTTCTTTTGATCGTCTC
>CABFKP010035892.1:0-15407 GCA_901779475.1 Panagrolaimus davidi
AAAGAAATGCAGGAGTATTTGCCACTTTTGACAATTGTAACTGAAATTATATTTAATATTTTTGGAAAAATTGTGTTGATTTTTGTTATAATTCAATTTTATAAAATCAAAACATTTCATTTGAATTTAAGAATTTTGTTGATCGATACAATGGCATCGTATTTATTGAGAACGATTGCGAGAACGGCAATTTGTTTTTTTGTTGCATTGAATATTTCAGATTTGAATAATATTGGTAAATTTTTATTTATTACTTTTTAGTTGATGAAGTTCAGTTTTGTTTTAAAAAAAATTTATGACTTTTCTGTGAAACCGGAATCATTAAAGTTTAAACCGAAATATTATATTAAAATATTATTTGTCGAAATTGTAAAAACGAAAATCGAAAAGCTTTTTTTGTTTAAAGGCAAAATACTAAATTCTCGATTTTGAAGAATTTTGCTTTAATGTTTTGTCACACAAAATAATTTAGCAAAGAAAATTTTCCTAGTGCCATATTATTTTTCAGAAAATACAGACACATATCATTTTATTGATTATATATGTAATATTGGACAATATGTTTGTGCAGCAAATATGTTGATAATATTTTTGGAAAGATTATATGCTACAAAAAGAGCAGTAAATTATGAACATCAGTTTAATCCTTTTATTATGGCGATTTTAAGTATCATTAAAGTAAGTTTTTAATTATTTTAAAAGGAAATTTTTCTTTAAAGATAACGTAATAATTGCCAAAAAAATGTGCAGACTAAACTAGAGTTAAAGGGAATTTCCACGTTCGAACAAATGATTTTGACCAAGTTTTCTTACCATGAAAAAATTTACTTTAGAATGAAAAAAATGCGTTTAAAATAATATGTTCTAAAAAATTTATTTAGATCAAAAACACCTTTAACATTTTATTCCTTTATCGAGAGCTTTTTAATTATAAAATATTGCCTTTTTAGTGGTTAGCTGTTGCATCATTTTTATTTGCAATGACATATTTTCAGTTTACTTTAATTGTTCCAGTAATTACTTCTTCGATTATGGTAACAATTAGTGGAGTTGTAAGTTATATGATTTAGAAATTTTCCAAAATTGAAAAACTCCGATTCTAGGGTATTGCATATTTGCTACATTTAAACCAAAAATTGTTTAAAAAACGTGCAAATTCGATTAAAAATTTAACATTTCGATATCAAGTTTCTGAAAATGTTCGATCATTTGAAATCTTAGTTCCAATGTTAATTATGTTATTACTTGGTTGTTTAATGACTGTTTTTGTTTATTTAACAATGGCACAATTAAAAGCAAGTTTAACCAGTAAAAGTTAATTAGCATAAAATAATTGATTTTAAGGATGTTCAAATAAAAGCATTAATTGGAGCAATTGATAATATTATCATTGATTTTGGTGGCATTGTAATTCCAAGTGTTCTAATTTTATGCCTTCGAGATTTTAGAAACAAATTCTTTAATTTTTGTAAAAATTCAAAACAATCAACAAAAGTTATTCCAATAACTAAAAAACAACCGGATGACGTAACAAATTTTTATTTTAAACAAATTTCTTTAATGTGGAAATAAATTGTTTTTAATTTTGTATTTGCTAAAAGAACAGTGTTTTTTAACGTTTTTTAAAATTAAAATAAACCACATTAATCTACAAGAAAAATTTATATGATATAAATGTTGAACTTTTTGACCAATAAAAATGTTTCTGTACAAAATTTTCTAAAGAGTTTTGATCATCAGTTAAACATTTAAGGTTTGAACCTTATATATTTAGAATCAGCGGAAAATTCTCTATCTTATAGCAGAGAGCTTTTTTAAAATTTCTATTATAGAAAAAAGTGATTGCTAAAAATAGGTTGGGACACAACGCCAGCATAGACCAAAAACAGTGGAAGCGATTCCAACTTGCTTACAAGGGAACCGATTAACATGTGATTTCGCTTTTGAAACGGGACCTATTTTAGAACACTCCCCTGATATTCAAACGTATTTTCCCAAATTATGAGCTGCCCCTTTCCAGAAAGTATATTTTTACCTAATCGACTATACTACTATAGTATACGTTGTCGTATGCTACTTATACCAATTAATTGCTTAAAATTGCATTTTTGCAGTTCTATAATGACTCAAAAAGTTACAAAACGTTATTTTAACCACAAACAACTAATTATGGATTAACATAAAAGCGTAAAATTTAAAAAAATAAGTGATTAATTGCCATAAGTAGCACACGATAACGTATACTATAGTAGTATAGTCGATTAGGTAAAAATGTACTTTCTGGAAAGGGGCAGCTCATAATTTGGGAAAATACGTTTGAATATCAGGGGAGTGTTCTAAAATAGGTCCCGTTTCAAAAGCGAAATCACATGTTAATCGGTTCCCTTGTTAGTTATTTTTTACTTTTAAAAAATATTACAAATTTGTATTTCTTCATACCATTTTCAAGCGCATCTGTTGTGACATTTTTCCTTTGATCGGTTTCGTTTTTATTTTAAAACCAATTTTTGCTTATTGTGTTATTTGTATTTTTTTTACTATTTATTTTTTGTGCGACTGGCACAAAAAAAAAGTTCCCGTTTTCTTCTTTTGTTAATTTCGTCAAAACTTAGCATCTGCTAAAATCGCCTGGTTGCTATTTCTTTTTTATTACCAAAAAAAGAGAAAAAAATTTTTTTTTAAATTTAAACGCGCGCGAAAATCTTTTCTTCTTTCTTTCTTCTCTCTCTCGCTCGCGCGCGCAAACAATGCACCATAAGTTTGTTTTTTTAATCAACAGAAACGCTGCAATTTTCATTACTTTTCACAAAAAGGTTTTATATATCTCTTGTATTTTGACCTGTAAACTTATGACTTCTTATCTTATCTTATTTGCCACAGCAGTAATATATAGGGAACATTGTTTTAGACTTTTTTCTCTCATTTTTTTATAGTTGGATTGCAAACTAAACGCTCTTTTATTTTTATCTTTGCTTATTTGTGTATTTTTTATTTGTAAAAGTATTTAATTACTTTATTTTTAGACTGCTACTACTAACAACAAAAAAAAGAATGGCATATTTGTTTGCATTTATTGATGGAGCAATATGGGATTTGGATATTACAATTATAAATGTCAAGAGTGGAAAAATTGTTAAAAAGCTTCAACCTCGTGCAAATAAGAAATTTGTTGCTTCAATTCCATCAATATTTTCTCCAAAGAAATTTAAAGCTGTAATTTATAATGTTGGAAGATGTGAAGGACATGATTATCCAAATCTCTTAGAATTTCGAAAAGCTATTAAAGAAAAATTGGATAAATTAAAGATTCCAAATCATTATTTTACCAAAGATCGATATAATCCAACGCAATGCCTTGTTCCTGCAAATATTTCTGCAAAAGATGGTGATTATGTTATTGCTGTTATGGGATCTCAAAATACTGTATATGTAACAGTTATAAAATTTACAACAATGGGTTGGAAGATGATTAGTGATGAACCATTTTGTTCAATGTTTTATTTTTCACATGAATCAATGCGTAAAAAAATTCTTGGTTCATATAAACCAAAGAATGTCATTCTGACTGCTGCAAATTTTGGTGATTCAACTCCAAAATATTTAATTGATATTTTAAAGCCGCTGCCAAATTTGTTTGTTATTGATCGACGAGAATCTTTTGCTGAAACAATTGTAGAAATTTATAAGAATTTAATGGATAAAAAATATATTAAAAATTATGTTATTCCAACTTTAGAAGAAGAAGAATATGAACTTGGTTTTAAAAAGAATGGAAGCAATAATGAAAAGTGTAAAGAAATTGTTGTAAAAATGGGCGAATTTTTGCCGTTTTCAAAGTCATTTTTTGTTCCTCGTTCAAACGATGAATTTTATGTAAGTCTTTTTTGCAGGTTTATGAAGTGGTAGGGGTGCCATTAATGGCCGTTCACTCGAAAACCAAAATGTAGGGGACAGGAACGTCCCTGTTTTCTCCATTTCGGATTAACAATTTCGTGGACGGGGAAAATCAAAGATCTCTAATTAAGGGAAAAGCTTTATGATAACATTTAAAGCTTACTCCTTTGTTTACTTTTTTTATCTTTTCCAGCTCACTTGTACTGATGCAAAAACAAAGAAGATTCTCAAAACTGATACATTTATGTTAAAGAAAGATTGTCATCAAAATAAAATTACATTTACCATTGATGGAGAAACTGTTGCAACTTACGAAGTTAAGCCAATCGTTTTTGATGGGATTAAAGAACTTCCTTCAACTTTGACTGAATTGAATTTTGACGAAAAGATTCCTGTAATTGGATTATATGATAATTGTTCGGTTATTTTTGTTCCAAAAAACGATGCTGAAAATGAATATAAATTTCTTGATGGGTGGAATGGTATGTTTATATTATTGGGGATAAGATTTGAGCAGATATTACTGTACCGCTGCAGTGCTCTCAGCGGTACAGTAATCTCCGACTTTGTTTCAACATCCATTTTTCTCCGTATCTTTGGATTACTGTAATGAATTACTTCAGGTATGTATGGAAAGCAACTTTTAATTGCATTTGATAAAAAAGAACCAAAATATTGTGATGATGCTGAAGAAGTATTTCAAAAGAAGCCAACATTTGTTATAACAGGTTTGCTTTTATCATATACTTTACCATTACCATATCATCCTTACAGATCTCATCAATATTATTTCTCTTACTCTTCAAGAACTCAAAGAACAATCAGCTACTTGGAAATTCAAAATTACACAAGATTCAGAAAATCCAATTTTAATTGAATTTGATAATTTTGATGGAACAAAAAAGGCTGCAACACCTCAATTTTTGCTGGCAATGCTTTTGAAAGAACATTGTAAAGAAATTAAAAAAGAAATGCGTAGTGAAAAACCAAAGAAAATTCGATTTTGCTTATTTCCTCCATATTCTGAAGTTGAAGAAGAACGAAAAAAGAAAATTGAAAAAGGAATTGAAGAATCTTGTAAATTAATCAAAATTGAATGTAGCTTTTTTGAAGTTTGAATTTTTTATTGTTTATGTTTTTTTTGTTGAAACTTGTTTTTTATCGTTGACATTTTTTGCATGTTTTATAAATTTTGTTGTTTTTCGATTTGAAAATTTCGAACAGTTGTAAAAGTTTTTTGATAATTTCTTTTCATGTGAAACTGGAGTTACAGGGTAGAACTTTTTCAGTAAAATTACAAAAACTTAATTTTAAAATAACAAATAAAATATAAAATAAAAGTTTTTTAAAAAATGATAAAAATAGCATCTGATCCGGAATTATTCTTATTGCAAATATTATTAATTATCGTATTATTTGTGTAATTAATATTTTTACAAATATCGCAATTGCTTTAAAAATAACATTTTTGTAGCGTAAGATATTTTTTGTAAAACATTCGATTGAAATTTCACAAATGTTTATTGATTCTTTAATTATGAGAGGAAATTGCAAAAAAAATCGTTCCACGATGTTGAAAATTATGATTTCTATGCAAAAAACAATAATAAATAAATTTTTACAATTGTTAAGTTAAAAGACGAAAATATAAACTTTAATCTTTTTAAATTATATTTGGTTATTTAAAAAAGCTAAAAACATCAAGCGCTTTCCATTAAACTATAAGTGTTTATTATTATTTGTGTAAATTAAATTACACAAATGTTTTTACAAAAAAAATAAATGTTCAGACAACCTTTAAAAGAAATAATTCTTTTCCTTGTTTTTTTCTTAGAAATGGTTGTCGAAGAAACGGTAAGAAATTCTATTCTAAAAATTTCTATTTTTTTCTTACTTTTTAGCACATTTTTAACGAATTAACATGGGTTTTTCTGCCCGGACATTTTATTATGACAATTCTAGCATTTATAAGTATTTTCGGAACAATAAATATTGTTCTTGCTACATGGAATGCACCGTAAGTCATAAGGTTACCATCTCCCCGTTTTCGGCGTCCCCTAAGATTTTCCATTTATTGGCATCCCCGTCCCGGAGAATCTTGGGGTTGCGGAAATGTCTCTAATCCCCGACATATTCAATTTTTGGGGAATTTTTTCGTATAAAAAATCTGTATTTTTTATACGAAAAAATTGGTTGATTCAAATATTTCTTAATTTTTTTCAGTTATCTTCATGGAACTTGCAATTATTTAATTGCTTTAAATGCTATAGCAGACAGTTGTCATCAATTAACACAAATAATTCACGGTGTAATTATGTTTACAAAAGATGGATATATGACAAGATTACCATGTACATATTGGAATACCGTATCACTTATTGGTGCAAATACAGCAATGTTAGGAGTATTTATTATCGGAGTTGATCGATTATTTAGTGTTGTTACACCCACTATTTACCGAAATGCTAATAAAACTATTTATCATATTTTTATTGCTGTTATAACTGTTGTAATTAATGGAATATTACTTGGGCTGATTTATGATTATGCAATTAATAATCCAAATGAGTTAGTTTTGCCGTTTTTTTAAAAGCTTTTAGGGTCTTCCCACGCTCGGGTAATCATGTGCTTTTTCTAGAAAGGGTTAATGAATTTCCCGCGTTTTTTGTGCGTTTTTAAAAGTACTCCCACATTGTAGCTACCAAAATAAAATTATAAAATTTTAAAATTAGTTGTAAATCAAAAGGTATGCCTTTAAAGATGACATTTATCGTATGCTTCTTTGTTCCCCAAAAATAATCGTGACTTTTGAAACAAGTATCAAAATTATACATAATAATCCTAATAGTCCTGAACAAGGTCGTACCCATGATGAAATTTTGGAGGCGTTCATTTCAGGGGAGCACCTTTAATCTTTTGCCGCCACCAACACAAAGACGCAAAAGATTAAAGAAAAATGTCGCATTTTGGAGAGATCGAGGACTTCAAATGCCCCTTTTAGGTACGGTCTCGACTCTAAAAAAGGAAAACCTAGACATAAAAATTTTGGGGAATTTACTAACTATTTTCCAGTAAAAATTTGAAAAGCATGCAATTTTTGTTGGAGCGCAAACTTACAATACTCACAAAATCCCTATTTTGAAACCATTTTTTTTCTTCACAATTTTTATATCAATTTTTCACCTTTAACTATTTCATGTAAGCGATTTTATAACTTATTTTTTTAGTAAAACGCTTTGTTACTTCCCAAAAATAATGGGAGGTATATCTGCAAGTGTATGGTTCACATTGTGCATAACTTTAAATCTCAGCACAATAATATGCTATCTCATACTTGGCATAATCTTAAAATACAACACAAAAGCTTTAAATGCAACAAGAAAAATCTACAAATCTATTCAAATAATTATGTTTATGATATTTTTTGGTTGGATAATTGCATGCGCATCAGTTATTATTTACCAAAAATTACGGTATGATTGGGAAATTCATTACATCTCTTCCGTTTATTTGGGGATATTTGTACAAATTGCTTGTACTTCAAATTATTTTATTCTTTTTAAATTTAGCACCGATTATCGTCCAATATTTAAGAGATATCTAAATTTTATCAGTAATATGTTTTTTGGTCAAAAAGCATTTTCTGAAATTTCTACGTTAACTCCTGTTTACACCCTTTAACGAAAAAGTATTATTACTTTAAATTAATTGTTTTTGTAAAATTGTTTTTATTTATTTGTTTGATGTTTGAAAGATGTAAAAAATAAAATATACATTATTGAAGTGTAACCTTTGAGCATTTACACTGTAGAAAAGTAACCGGATATCCCTCACAACAAATGCTTATTAACATTTTTGTAGAGAACATAGAAATACAGCCTGTATTATACAGGAAAAATTATGTTAAAACTTTTGATTAAAATTCAATCTGTGGAAAAACTATGGAATTTATGCAAATGAAAGTATTTTGTTTTGTTTTGTTGAAAAAATTGTGTGGGTTTATGTTTTGCATTTTGATAAATGAAATAAAAAACCTCACTTTTAAACGCGGAAAAAAGACGGTTAAAAATGTTTATTTGGAACAACAATGTAACAAACAAAATTTTAATGCAGTTTTGATATCTTATATTTTGCTGCCGAAAATGCCGAATCGTATATTTTTTTCGACACGAAAATTGTGTTGAAATATTTTATTTGCCAAAAAATTAATAAAAACATTTAAAACAAATTTTATCGACGACCATAAAGATTTTGAATATTTGAGATATCCGAAGATGAAAGCTGTGGATATCGATAATTTCCATTTCCATCTGTCCATTTAATCCAACTATTCATAACAGAATTTGAATCTCCAGAATGTCCGGTTAAACCTAAAGCATGTCCAATTTCATGAACTGCAACCGCAATAATATCAGTTTTTCGAGGATCTTTAAGTCCCCATGAATTTCGATTATTAAAATATGTATCCGCATGATAAAAAGCTCCATCACCATTCCATTTATAATTTGTCCAACCAACTAAAGTTCCGTCCAATGGTTTAAAGCTTAAAAGAATATCAGCGTTACTTCCACAACATTCTTTAAAATCCAATGGAATAACTCTTGACCAAATATTAAAAGCTTGTGTAACGCCATCTCTAAAAAAATGAAAATTAAATAATGATTTTGGCAAAAATAATATTTGCAAAATCTAAATAAAGAACATACCTAATTTGATTTGAAGACAAGGTTGAAGTATAATTTTGAACACTAAAAGTGACAGGATTCTTTTTCCATCGATAACCCGTGGCAGCCGAGAAAATAATTCCGAAAACGAAAATCAAAACCATCAATTTCATTACCATTTTTCGACACCTTTTTTTAAATGAAAGTAATCAACTTTTTAATTTTGTTGATAGAACTTGTAACACTTTTTTTGAGTTTTTATATCTCAGATTTTGTTTACATAAATTTTTAATGGAACACAATTTGCGTGAGATTATTTATTTATATAGCTGCAGAAATTGGCCTAATTTTCGTTGTTTAATTTTCACAAAAAATACTGAACGGTTTATGAGGTTCATCCTATATATAAAACACCTACACATTTATGTGTTTGTATAACCTATCACTTTTTAAAATAAATATTTTTAATTTTTTAATTTATTTTTAAAATGTTTATATTGGTGAAAAAATACACCCACGAAGAACGACAGTGGATAACCAAAAACTTGTGATATTTTTTTATATTACATCAGACTATAAACAATATCTTTTTAAACCTATTATTAATGTTTAAAAAATCGATGAAAGAGCCTAAGAAATTTTAATTATATTAATTTTGGTAAACGGGGATTTGCAACGAATATTTTCGATAAAAAATATTTAGCTTTTGTGGTTTACATATTTGTCGATATTGACGTTTTTGGTGATGTGGTTTTCATGATTTTTTAAAGGTGTTGCTTTTTTTTGATCTAATCATGTTTTCTTATTTTACTAATCTTTATAATTTTAAATGTTTATCGATCGATACTTTTCCTCTTTTTTAATATTTTAGATTATTCACCTTTTTTCAAGAAAATGCGATCATCAGACGATCTACTATTTTCTTTCTGTTTTTTCTCAATGTCTATGAGTATAAAAGCAACTTGATTCATATAATCGAGTTCTTTTTTTGTTTTTGAGTTGAAATTTTTATTGTTTGAAGATTTCTATTTTGTTTAAATAAATTTGTTTTTTAGATTTTTTGGTGTATGCAACAGTATGTTTCATATTTTTTTCTAAATAGTAATCTTTTTTATTTTGTATGTTTACTGCTCCTTTTTCCTTTCTTTTAACATTTTTGATTATTCATCTTTTTTCCTTCTTTTTCAAGAAAAAGCGATCATCAGACGATTTGATATTTTCCTCCTCTTTTTTTCTCAATGTCTATGAGTATAAAAGCAACAGAATGATTCTCTCTTTTTATTTTTCTCGTTCATTTATATTTGATTCATATATTTGAGTTCTTTTTTTTGTTTTTGTATTGAAATTTTTATTATTTGAAGATTTCTATTTTGTTTAAATAAATTTGTCTTTCAGATTCAAATTTTGTGTCACATTGCGGACAATTTTGGCATAATTTCATTTACGTTTGCTCCAACTTTAGCTCAAATGTTCCTTGATTTTGATCAAACTGCAATAAAAGAAAATTTAACAACTTTCAAATTTGATGGAACAAAATTTTGGAAAATTCTTACTGCTCCCACATTTCCTGAAAATGAAGCTCGAACATGGGTGAATGAACATTTTTATTTGGCAATTCAAATTTCAATACTTTATATTTGTGTCATTTTTGGTACAAAATTGTTTATGAAAAATCGTGAACCATTTCAACTCCGCCTTCCTTTAATAATTTGGAATTTTTTTCTTGCATATTTTTCAGTTTTTGGAACTTGGAATTTATCAGGCGATTTTTTTCATTCAATTACAAATTATGGTGCTATAAATTCACTTTGTCGAAATCGTGGTTTTACAAGTGGTAAAACAGGTTTTTGGGCATGGTTATTTGTTATTTCAAAATTGCTTGAACTTGTTGATACTGTATTTTTGGTATTGAGAAAACGTCCATTAATGTTTTTACATTGGTATCATCATATTTTAACTTTAATATATATGTTTTATTCATATCCGTATGCACCTGGATTTAATCGATGGGGAATTTATTTTAATTATTTTGTTCATTCATTTATGTATTCATATTATTTCCTTCAATCAATGAAAATTAAAATTCCACGTATTTTGGCTCAATTAATTACTTCACTTCAAATTGTACAATTTATTATTTCTGTTTTTTGTATTTTATATTTGGCTTTTTTTATTTATTTTCAAGGATATCAATGTGATTTTGAGCAAAAAGTTTTTGTTTTAGCTATTTTTATGGATTTTACATATCTCCTTTTATTCATCAATTTCTTCTATCGAGCTTATATTAAACGCGGCGGAAAATCTAAATATCAGAACAGCAGCAAAAAACAAATTTGATGGTTTTATTTTTTTTTGTGTATTTTGTAATTTTGAAGAAATTTGCTATAAAATTTTCAAAAATTAAAAAAATAAATAAATGTTTAACATTTTATTCGAAATTTTTGAATCTCATGAAAATCATACAATGATAAAAAAGCATTAATAAAAATTGGTGCAACAAATATAAAAACAAAAATTCCAAAGCCGCATCCAAAAATATTCCTTTTGTAATAACAAAGTATTCCACTTGAAAGACATATTAATGCTGCATCGTAAGCGAAAATGAGTGGAAGAAAATATTTTATTTTTTATGAAGAATGGCAAAATATCAATAATTTTATATACTTTAAATTTGTATAATTTTTGAAGAAGATGTTTTAAGATTCAAATATCCATAATTTGCAGTTTCTTTTTCTAACATTGATCGAAGATGAAAAGAGATTTCGTTAAATTTGGGGCGATCTTTTGGTTCTTTTTTCCAACAATTTTGCATTAAATCATAAATTAAATATGGAGTTTTTATTGGACATTTAAGTCGTTGTCCGCTTTGTAAAAATTCAATCATTTCAGAATTTGACATATCTGAATATGGAACAGCTCCAAGCGAAAACGTTTCATAACATAAAATTCCAAATGCCCAAACATCAGATTTTTCAGAGAATTCACAATTAATTAATGCTTCAATCGATAACCATTTTATTGGAAATTTTTTATATATTGAATTTCGAGGCGTTAAAGTATCACCAAATAAACAGCAAAGACCAAAATCTGCTAATTTTGCAATAATATTATTTTCATCGAATATGATTAAAATATTTCGACATGCCACATCCCTATGTATAATTCCTTGTTCAGCAATAAATTCTAAAGCTTGTGAAATTTGTAACAAAATTGATAAAATTGTTTTTAATGGAGTATTTTGATTCTTTTGAATATAGGTCAATAAATTTGTATCTGCCAATTCTGTCATTAATGCTGGAGTATTAGCAAAAATTGTCCATCCCATAAATGTAATAATATTTGGATGACACTGTAAAAGCATTAAAAAATTAAGTTCGCGAATAAATTCTTCTGCTTGGTTTTCTTCAAATTTTGTTGGAAGTTTTATTGCGACATTACAATTTACGCATAAACTTGTTCGTCGACATTTTTGTATATGATGAAATGAATTACTTCCTTTTAAAATTGCTAAAAATAGGTGAGTATTAGATTTTTTTTAAAAGTATATTTTTCTACTTTTGCTACTAATTTTTTGTGAAATAAAAGTTTAAAAAGGTGCTTAAATATTCATAAGCAAAACAATGTATCAAAAAAATTTTTTCCACACATTTTCAGATTATAAAATTATAACATCACTTTTATGACAAAAAAAACAAACACATACCTTTGTAAACAATCGCATTCGAACCTCTTCCAAGAACGTCACAAAAATTAAAAACAACATTTTTTGCATCCAAAAACATCGCCCAATGTTTATTGTTTTCTTTTGTCATTTGTTTTTTAAAGCATTCCATTTTTATGTTTTCTTCAATATTTGCAGAGGCAACTGATATCGAAGTTTTAAAGATCGATGTTTCGGACGATGTTTTGGAATCTAATTTTTTATATTTTCGTCCAAATTTGCATAACCATAAAATAAAAGCAGCAAAAATTAATAAAAATACGACCCCGCCAATTGGCCACCATAGTGAAAAAGTTGCATTTCCTTTAGGGTCTTTATTTAATAATGTATCATTTTCGTCGGAAGGGGGCGGGGATCTTGTAATTGTTGAATCAAGGGTAACTGTGCACAAATTATTTTTTTCACAAAAACTTGTTGATTCTTCACTTTTTTCAACAAAAGTAACGTGTTTTAACGTTTCATTGGAATACGAGCCTTTTATGCTTCCAGAATAAATTATCAAAATTTCCATATATTTCTAAAAAAGCATTTTTTTTATTGCAAAGTTTTTTGAGATAAAAATGCCATTTTGGCATTTTTTTCTGCTATAGAGGTTCAAAACGGCATTTTTTATCTCTTAAATGGTTTTGGGCATCGCCTTAATTTGTTTTAGCATAAAATAAATCTAGATCGCTGAAAATTTTCAAAAAAACTTTTTCAGTTGGAAATACGTGAAACCTACATAACTGTAATTCCATTGTTCATCGAGCTTAAAACAAGCAGGATACGGATCTTCCAACAGCAAAACATTGTACTTCTCTGATGCCCGAGCATTAAGAAAAAATGCTTCCAAAACAGAGCAATTATTTTCGTCATAACTTTGATTTTTAATTTTATTCGATAAAAGATAATAAAAATTTTCCATGAAATAATTTGCTGATACATTTGCCATTTCATTAAAATACAATGGAATAATCATTTCACTAAAATTTTGTGAATTTCCATTTATATGCAAATATCTTCCATAAAAAATTCCATTGTTGCAAGATTGATATGAATTATCATATAATTTACATCTGACAGTATTAAATGGAATATTTAATTCATTAGTTGCAAAAACTAAAAAGTTGACAGATGCTAAAATCGGTTTGGAAAAATATATTGCTTTCATAGAACCGATATATGGATTCAAAATGTCAAGGTTTAAATTATCTTCAGAAAAAATGTCAACAAAAAGTTTCTCTCCATTTTGAGTCATTTGATGTTTGCAAGATTCTGCCATTTCTTTAGTTTCCATTAAAATTCCATGACGTTTAAAATCTTTTGGGCATTCATTTGTTGCATTATAAAACCGTTTATTCAATGATATCAGACATATATCAGTAGCAATTAAAGTGTATTCTTTTATAGCTGTCATAGGGCAATCATCCTAAAAGTGGTTTTTTTTGTTATGGAAGGGGTGAACATCTTTTTATAAACAATTAATGAGAAAAAAAAGGTCAACTAACGTTTTGTGGAAAATACTGAAAAACAAAATTTTCAACATCATCAACTTTTGAAACATTATAGAAATCACACTGAAATTTTTGTTTAATTAATTCCATTTTTATCACATTATAACTTGCATCTTGACATTTAATATGTTTATCAAAATCATTACGATCTGTTAAAACAATTTTTTCCATTTTTCCAAAAATTACATTAGTTGTCCATACCCTTGTACGTTTAAATTTTTGGTCATTCTCCCATGAATCTCTGTCAAATCTATTTATACCTTTTAATAAAATCTTATAACTTTCTTCCGAACAGTTTTTGGTTACAGCAAAAATAATATTATTGATCCGATTTGAAACTAATACAGTATTGGATATCGGTCGTTGAAGGATATCATAATTTTCTGCAGAATTTAATTTTAAAAATATAGAAATTAAAAGAAATAATAACAACATGTTTATAAACGAATAAATTTTTTGTTAGAACTGAAATTGCTTTGTTTCAAAGAATTCATTAAATATTTGGGTTTTTTGCTAAAAACAAAAAACAATAAAAGACTTTTCTTATCAGTGTTTTTTGAAAAACAATAGCTGCAAAAACAAAGAAAAAATGCATCACAAAAAAACAACATTCACGAGTTTTTTTTAACTCAAATCGAAAATTTTCAAAAATTCTGGTCTCGCCACGAAAATGCTCCAGAATCCTATGAAAAATTCAAGTCTTACAAAAAAGCGTCATCGCACCTTCCGACCGAGGTCACAGGCTACCTTCATGCAAAATTTCAGATTTTTTGGTGAACTCAGTCGAAAATGCCAGCCGTTGAAAACGCGGCACGAACTTATGGAACAACCTTATAATTTTCAAGAAATTTGCTATAAAATTTTCAAAAATCAAAAAAATAAATAAATGTTTAACATTTTATTCGAAATTTTTGAATCTCATGAAAATCATACAATGATAAAAAAGCATTAATAAAAATTGGTGCAACAAATATAAAAACAAAAATTCCAAAGCCGCATCCAAATAACTTCCTTTTGTAATAATAAAGTATTCCACTTGAAAGACATAATAATGCTGCAATTCTAAAGAGCCAAGTTGAAACAGATAAAATTTTATCTTTAATTTCTTCCATGTTTTTTTGAATATTGATTTTTGCACATTTTTGAAGATAACAATTTTGTCGTTTTATTTTTTGTTTAACTTCGCTGTTTTTATATTTAATATTTTTAAGTTCCGATGAATTTTGAGGTGATCTTTCGAATTCGTTGATTATCTGAAATGAAATATATAAATGTCAATTTTGTATAAAAATGTTAAAAAGATTAGCAAAACAAAGTTGTGCCGGATTTTGTTTTTGACTTTTTAGTTCAAAAGCTGGCAATTAAAAATTCACTAAAAAAGCGCTTTTGACCATTTTTAAAAAAAAATTATCCTATATCCCATGGCTGATAAACTCACTCTTTCATATGCTGCATTTTCTTTGCGTAAAATGTTTACTTCAGATGATGAAATAATTTCGGAATTGTTACATGGCCAATAAAAATCTTCCTCTGTAATTTTTGTTAATTCTCTGATTCCAGCAGTAGCAAAGAAAATTACAATAAAAAGAATCACAAATCCGCATACAAGTGCTGCCTTTAAAATAATTAGTGATT
>CABFKP010035902.1:0-15377 GCA_901779475.1 Panagrolaimus davidi
ATCCAAGAAGCTTATATCGCATATGCCAGCAATCGACCAGTAATTTTTTACCATAAAATTTTAATACTTTTCTAATTCAAAATTTTTTAGAATGGCTGGTGGGTATGTGAACGAGCTCGAGTTGGATTTGGTATGGGTTGCCTCAATCAACGCTGCACTGTTCTTACAACATAAATCCTTTTTTTCATGAGTTTCGAAACATTATTTTTATTTGTTTAAAATTTATCGAAATTCAATATAAAATTATTTTATTTCATAAGGTGTAGTGTATTGTATTGTAACATCTATTACAACACCTTTAACAGTTGCAACAGCTGTAAGCATACCACTTAATTGAAGATTTAACTTCACATTAGCTTTGATAGTTCCAGCTTTCCCAGGTGGTAGCTCTGGGATTGTGATATCAGCAATCCATTTGTTTTCTTCAATATTATCACTAAGGCCTTCATAGATCTAAAAAGGATATATATGCTATTTTTTCTTATTTTCGACCATTTTTTAAAAATTTTGTGTTCAAAAAAAATTGTCACGGATGTGGCTAATTCTTGGCCCATATATTAAATCGAGGTCGTAGGTCACAAATATGACCTCAGAAAACGTTCATTTGATCTCATTCGCACGTTGCGAATGATGTCAGGTATATAAGGTGAAAAAATTTTTTTGATCAGAAAATTATGTAACAGATGGATGAATATTGACTATCTGAACATTTTTCGTGTAAGATGTGACCATTTTTGCCCACTTTTTGTATGTCATTTATCGACTTTTATGAAGTGGATTACGGTAATCCCCTATAAAAATTTTTTTCTCACCTTATATACCTGACATCGTTGGCAACGTGCGAATGAGGTCAAATGAACGTTTTCTGAGGTCATATTCGTGATCTACGAACTCGATTTAATATATGGGCCAAGAATTAGCCAAATCCGTGACAAAAATTTTTTTTCTAAACCGAGCGGTTGGTCGAAAATAAGAAAAAATGGCTTATCTTGTTGATTGAATATTTTTGTGTAAACCAAAAAAAATCTTACCGGTATTGAAGCTGATCGTTGATTGTCTTCAGATGTTGTTAGCTCAAAACTGCTTTCACATGGTACTTCAGTATTTGCCAATAAAATAGGTTTAAACTTTCCACCAGAAAGTTCAACTCCAATACTCATGGGTAAAACTTCAACAACTTTCAACCCAACAATTTCTGGTCTTTTTGAAGCTTTCATGCATGCCGCAGCATACATTGAAGCTCCAACTGCAACAACTTCATCTGGATTTACAACTTTTGCAAATTTTGTTTCATCCAAAAATAAGTTTTTAAGCATTGTTGCAACCATTGGCATTCTTGATGAACCCCCAACAAAGAGAATATGATCGATATCTTTGGGTTTAAGATTTTTAGATTGTAGAGCAGCTTGACATTCAGTTTCAAGCTTTTTTAAAAGAGTTTTACTCATTGCTTCAAATTCTGATCTTTTGAGCATATGAGATTTTGCAGTTTCAAAGATGTCAGATAAGATTACCCTGAAAGGTAAAAATTGAGATTATCAAAGCTTTAATGTGTTTTTTTGTGGAAAAGTTAAAGAAAAAAACGTTTTATAAGTTTTATTTTTTTGTTCAAATAGAGCAGTTGGTAGCGCGTCTGGCTGGTCACCGGATTGAATCCGCTGACCTCAATTTTTTAAAAAGTTAAAAATTTATTTAAAAACATTAAGCCCTGATTTTAATTTTCCCCACAATAAAAACACTTACGGTGTTTCCTGACTTATTGATAAAGCTTCTTTAACCGCTTGAGCTTGAAGCATCATTTTGAACTTTCTCTTTTGATTTAAATTTTTCGCATCCATTCCTTCTTCGGCAAGTTTTTGTTTCATCCATTCAAAAATTATATGATCAAAATCTCTTCCACCCAAATGAAAATCTCCTCGAACTACCAAACTTGTAAAACAATTTTTTGAAATCGACATAATTGTAACATCAAAAGTTCCACCGCCAAGATCAAAAACAAACAACTTTTCTCCATCCTTATATTTATGTTGCTCTAAACCATAGGCAATGGCAGCAGCTGTTGGTTCTGTAATGATCCGAATAACATCAAGATTTGCATATTTTGCTGCTTCTTGTGTTGCCTTTTTTTGTTCCGTTGAAAAATATGCTGGAACTGTTATTACAGCTTTTGTAAGCTTTTGACTGAATCGTTTTTCTGCAGATTCTTTGATACTTTTTAGAATTTCACCTGAGACAGATACAGATGGATGGGGTTTTGTAATTTCATTAACGACATATTCACAAAGATTTCCTTTTGCTCGATTACCTTTCAAATCAAAAGCCCATTGAGTTTTAAATTTTTTAATTAAAGGATCCGTGGCTTTTTGGGCTAATATCCGCTTTGAATCTAAAATTGTGTATAATTTTTTGAGGCTAATTAGAAACTAAATGTACCGTAATAAACATTTTTTGGATTTGTTCCAGTTTTATCTTTGGCCGTTTTTCCAACAAATGATTCAACACCGTCAAAATAATGGTAAGAAGGTGTTGTACGAGCACCTAAAAATTTTTGATTGATATATTTTTAATGGTTAATTAAAAAATGTATGGTTAATATAAATTTATGCAAATTTTTTGATATTTTTGAAGACACAATTTATTTTTAGACACCTATGATGGCAGTCAACATTTAATGATTGTTTAAGTTTCATCATTATTTAAATTTAATCTTAAAATCCACCCCCTCCCCTCGCCTCCCAAAGAACCTCTAAAAACACTTACCCAGATCATTCGCAACCACTTCAGTTTTTTCATTCCACCAAACAGCCCCGCATGTGTTTGTTGTTCCAAGATCAATCCCAAATGGAATTTCTGGTTTTGCCGCCATTTTTTTTATATTCTAATACCTTCTTTTAACACAAACACAGAAGAAAAAGTCTTATTGATTCTTTTCGTTTTTAGTCAAATATATTTTTTTTCTTATCAGCTTTCACCTTTCTAACTTTTGAGGCTAAAAATCTTTCTTTTCTCTCTTTTTTTGCTTAACTCTTTTTTTATGCAACGTATTTTTATGTTTGTTTAGTCATTCTTTTTTGTCAATTTATATTTATTTATTTATAAAATAAAACTATCAAAAATCTTTGTCATTATTTCTTTATTCGATTTTGAAATAATTAAAANAAAAAATGTTAAATGAACAACATCAGCTAATTGAATTATCACCAAATATTCCAAGTTATCAAATTGATAGCAGTAAAAATGCAATTGGAATTGATTTAGGGACTGAATATTGTTATGCAGGACAATATATACATCATGATGGAAAAAATTATGTTAAAATTTTAAAGATTGGAGGAAATGGTAAGCAGAGAAAAAAATGGGGAGTGTAAATGAAAATCAGGCAAGAAAAATGCTGTTTTTGCTTGATTTTCAAGATCAGCTAAAAAAATTTATGAAGATGAGTAATAAGAAAATGCCATTTTAGGAAGAGATAAACTATGGTCAGGGGTTGCATTTGAAGGAAAGACTATCCATGTTGGAGAAGCAGCAAAATATGAATTAAGTATTCGAAAACAAGAAAAAAGGCCATTAAATGGAGCTTTTCGTAAGTTTATTTATTCCTAGGTTTTAAAAAGTATCTTTCAATATTTCATAAGAATGATGCAATAACTGGATATAGAGTTGTTGAATCTCTATGGGAACAATTATTTTGCCTGAGGAAAAACTTTTTTTTCTATGGAGATTTAACTACTCTAAATGGATATCATATATCCCCGATACTTTACAACCTGCAATTACTCTTTTAGGAATTCGAGAAATAACTGGAACAAAATTTGAAAAAGTTAATAAGCGATCATTGGATTATAATATTGCCTGTGATGAAATTGGTCGAATTGCAATTGTTATTACCGATGCAGATCCAACCAAAAATGGCACGCTTGTTCCAGAAGAAATAAATAATATTTTTGTTCAAAGTATTATTCAAGATTTAACAACTGTTTACAATTTTCAACCTACAAATATTATAATTACACAATCCGACAAAATGAAAGAAATTGATACAGTAATTACGTATGGAATATTTAAGCAAGCAAATACAAACATTGATCGAGTGATAAAAGATTGTGAAGCTGCAATTTGTGCATATGGTTTAGCAGTGCCGTTGAATAATTATATAATATTTTATTTTGGTGAAGCAGATTCATGGGCGACGTTGGTACAGAATGGAAGGATTACATCACATGTTAGAAATGGCATTTGTGGACTTTTAATGGATACAATGAATCGTCAATTGAAGGGAAAAGAATTTGCAGAGAAAAGTAAAAAATTGGCAAATACTTTAGGAGAGATGATACCAATTTTGGCAAAATCATGTGGAAATGAAGTTGATGGAATTATTCTTGCTGGAAGTGATATCCATCGACCTATGATTCAAGGAACAGTAGCTCCATGGAGGAATAAATTTATTGTTTATGATAGTATTCCAACTGAAAAAGTTATTGTTGTTGGAGCGACTGTAATATCAGCAAAAAGATTACGTAAGTATATGTATCGACGAGATTAAATGGATATATAAAATCCCTAAAAAGATATATAAAGTCCACTGACATTTTCCAGATGATCAAATCCAAAATAATCCTTTGGATGGAGTTATTCGTGAAATGGCACAACTATCAAGAAATTTAAGCTTATACAAGTAATTTAAATTTAAAAAAGTTTTTACTTTAATCCTACAAAAAAAATTTAGCCGTGACACATCATCTGAAGTATTTCAACCTCCGCCAACATACGAATCAATTGTTAATACAAATCGTGAACGAGCTCCAACTGGTACTCCACCAATTGAATTAAATTCTCCTCGAGAACAAATGGCGCCACAATCACCAAATTGGAATATACACGATTCAACGCAAGCTGCAGATTCTGAATCACAAAATGAAGAAGATGGTCGAATGGTTCTTGAAATTACAAGACTTTAAAAGCTCTAAATTAATTATAACATTTGCAAAGTCAATAATCAATACAAAATATTTCTATTTTATTACATAACATTATAAAAATAAACTAACCAATACAACAAAAATATGAAGTCAAATCTGATTTGTTTGCACATTTTGCATAGAGACAAAACCAACATAACATTAAAATTGTTAAAATTTTTCATCGAAATACGTTGAATTAAGATATATAATTTCACCATTATCTCCAAATCCCTTTTTAAATACATCATCATCGCCCATATTTGCGATAGACATTTCATAAGCAGCTTTAAGCAATTCAGATGAATTTGTTTTTTCACGTTTTATTGAATTAATACCAAATGGTCGTAAATGATAAATAAGATATTCAAGAACATACATTAAATTTGCGTTAACATAATGAAATGAAATTGCATAATCTGAACAGCATTCAGGACCCTAAAACAATGTATTGTAGCTTTCATCTTCTTAAATACAAAAAAATTACCTGTTTGATTGGATAATAAACATATTTCCAAAACCAAAATTTTGGATTATAATGTTTTGTAGATAAATGGTGTTCAGGAACAAATGGCAAAAATCGATAATGTCCTCCAGCATCTCGTGAATCTCCAGCTTTTACACCAATTTTCTCCAGACATCTTCCCATTTCAAGATCTTCTGGGCCACCTTCTGATCGAGAACATTTTCTTGGATTTGTTAAACCTTCTGTTACAAATTTATTCAAAGCTTCTCGGCTTAAAACATATCCAGCTCCGCCACTCATATATCCTTGTTTTGTATATGGTTTAAATTTGCATCCAAAATATACAGGTTCTGATGGATTATGTGCCAAAAGCATAAATCTCAAATTTTCCATGATTACATATGTATCATCATCAGCTTTCAAGAACCAATCATAATCATTCTAAAACGTGCCATATTAATTGTCCCAACTTGGGACTCCCAAGCTTGTACAATACCCGTCGATACTTTGATTCCAGCGCATGCGCATTTAAAGTGCGCGCAACATGCAGGGCAAATGAAACAAAGTGATAATTTATCAACTTTTTTTTTCAACAACTGCGTATTGTCGCATGCGCTGGAATCAAAGTATCGACGGGTATATGCCTGAAGCATCTTCTCATAAAAAGAAACATACCAAATGATGTTTATGAAGATACGAAAAAGCTGCTTTTGTTTTTCCCCATAAATGATTACGTCCTTCTTCAATATGTAAATCAATAGCTGGTAGAGTTTCATTATCATCTGAAGACATAAATACATAATTATTACATCGACGAGCCCATGTCGCTTTAACATGTATTGCACGAGATTCATAATTTTGTTGACGAGTTAAAATCCAACAAAATACTCTCACTTTTTTAAACATTTCATCTGCGAGTTCATCATTATTATCTAAAAAAAGAAGTACCATGTGTTAAACACAAAATACAATAGCACCCAATATAAAAGCTTACGATAAAATGGTGAATTTGGATGAAATTGTTGTGCTTCATCAGGCGCATCATGATCATGAACTTCTGAATCACTATGTGCATCATGAAAATGAATACCTTGTTGAATATTTGAAATTTGTGTATATCGTTGATTTACAGAATCTTGTATTGATGAAAAAAATAGCACATAACAAAATCCAAGAATTATAACAATAAACAAATAAAAAATTACTGCATTTCTTCCAAAACGAACCATATCATTCAAATGACCTAAAAAGATTAAAGGAATTAAAAAAATTGTAAGCAATGATTAACACAAAAAACACGAAAATACAAAAAAAATCGCCGGAAATAAAGCTAAAAAAAGTTAACAAATGTTAAAAAAAAGAGGAAAAAAGAGGAAAAAAGATAAAACTGCTCAATAAGTGCACTTTGCAACAAAGAAATTCAATGTTGAAAAGTTTTTACTTTTTTCATTTTTTCTCCACACATTTTAGCAACATTTTTTGTTTAATAACATATATACATGCAAAATATGTTATTAACAAAAAAAATAGTAGTGTAAAAAGTTCAACAACGCGAAAAAAAACAACTATAGCTACAATCAAACAAAAACTTGTGCATTGACAAAAAGTTACATTTTTTGTTTCTTTAATGCAAATTAATGAAAAAAAAAACAAATTCATCTGAATTGCTTAAAGCTGCTTATGAAATGTTTATCGCAAATATAGGCGATGATGATGTATTTAAAAGGGAATATGAAAATGTTGATAAACTTTTGTATCCTAATTTAACATCTTTTAATGAAACACTTAAATTTTATAACGTTTGGTTTTATCTCTATTTTTGTTTGATTAAAGTTCAACGCTATTGTTTTAAATGTATTAAAAGTTATAATGTATAAATTTTACAAATCGATTTGCAAATCTGCCAAAAACGTTTTCATGTTTTTATCAAATTTTGGCAAAAAGATCCCGAACGCCAGTCTAACTCTTAATGTTTCGACAATGGTACAGGTTTGGGATTCCTCAAAACGAATGGATAAGCTTTTTTTGTAACTTATTCTATTTTAAATTTGGTGAAAAACTATTTATTATTCATACGATTCGAAAAAAAACAAAAACAGTCATAAATAATGCAATACAGTAATACATAAATAAAAAGTAGAATAAAAAACAGCCAATCTTAAAATTTTTTGAAAAAATTAAAAACAATTTTTTGAAACAAATGCCAAAGCACGTTGAACAATTTCTTGGCAGATTTCTTTATCCAAAATTTCCCAATTTAAAACATTTGAAATTTCTTCTGGTTTTTTTAACAACAAAAAACAAATGCAACATTCTCGGAGTTGTTTTGCATTAAATTCAACAGATTTACTTGAAAGTTGGCAAACATTTTTATCTGATATTTGTTGGATTAAATATTCTTCAGTAGTATTTTGAAATTTAAAGAAGTATTTTTATGGGATTTTTTTGTTATTAAACAAACCTTTAAATCTTCCATTTTAAATTTATCAGAAAAACCAAGAAATTCAATAGCATTTTTAAGATTGATATGGCTTTTAATGTCTTTTCCATAACAAAAATTGATCAATGCTTCAATAACAGAAGTTGAGAATTCAGGGAGTTCAATAAACATTTCTTGATTGTCTTTAAGCATATCTTTTAAAACTGTTGAATGGGCTTTTAAACTAAATCCATGAACCTGAAATTAGAATGGTCATCAATTTATATATATCCCCTTTTGTCGATTACCATAATTTTTTTATCTTCTATAAAAACGGTAACATCCATATCATTTCGTTGAGAAATTGATTGAATTAAGGGAACAAATTTTGTCTTATCTGCCTTAAATTCTTTAGCTTTCATTGTTCCTTGTATTCCAATTACCAAATTTTCTTCACTGAAAGGTGCTGAATTTAACAATTTTTCTTTGCTACAAAAGACTCCTCCCCATAATCCAGAAGCTTTAAAATTTTTTGTAAAAGATGTTATTAAAGAAGTACATTTGATGGAAATATTAAAATCACAATAAACGCTTTCCATCATTCCTTTGTTTAATACAAGATAAACACAAGTTCGATTATCATTATGATTAAGAAGTCCATCGGGATACAATCGAAGTGAATAAATAACCCCAGGAAGGTTAGCTTTAAAACAATCACTTTGATGAACTGATTTATGTTCAAATTTTGCAAAATTTGAACGTGGAATTATCCATTTCATTCCAAAGTTGCATTCTTGTTCCTGCAAAAAATGAATAGAAATGTTTGACTACATATAAAAGTTTAACTTACAAAAATATTTTCCATAATGAACTTATACAGACAGCTGCACAAAACTTAATCGAAAAAAAAATGAAATAAAAAAAATTTTCTACAAATTTTGTCCAAAGATGTATGCTTTTTATAAGTGGTGAAGAATGGTTTGATCGTGAGCCAGCAATTTACTTGTTTTTACATTAAATCAATCAATAACTGATCAACTTTTGCTAATAATTATTATTATATGCCAGTTAGGCAAATTTCCATCCAGGTCACACAAATACTTGAGAAATTTCTCTCTGCGCAAGTGTACCAATGGCCCAAAAAATATGTGATAGCTGCAAACAAACCTGTCAGTTGATTGCCAAAAAAAACAGAATAAACCTTAAGAGACTCTCGTAGACCGTCTCTTAACGTCTCTTAAAGTTTGCAATGGAAATAAAAAAATTTTCATGGATCGTTTAATAAAAAGTCTCAAAACGACCGAATGGATCCATTCGGAATGGAAATGCGTTTCCACTTTGTAAGACGGACCACTGTAATTTTTCAATAAACTTATCGCAATTATAATAATAAGTAATTTATTTATTCATACAATTTGTAACTTAACAAAAACTTTACAAACGATAATAAAAATAAATAAAAAACAGCCAATCTCAAAATATTTAAGAAAAATTAAAAACAATTTTTTGAAACAAATGCCAAAGCACGTTGAACAATTTCTTGACAGATTTCTTTATCCAAAATTTCCCAATTCCAAACATTTGAAATTTCTTCCGGTTTTTTTAAAAGCAAAAAACAAATGCAACATTCTCGAAGTTGTTTTGCATTAAATTCAACGGATTTACTTGAAAATTGACAAACATTTTTATCAGAGATTTGTTGAATTAAATATTCTTCGATAGTATTCTAAAATTTAAAGGAGTATTTGTATGGGATTTTTTTGTTATTTAAGAAACCTTTAAATCTTCCATTTTAAATTTATCAGAAAAACGAAGAAATTCAATGCCATTTTGGAGATTGATAAGGCTTTTAATGTCTTTTCCATAACAAAAATCGATCACTGCTTCAATAACAGAAGTTGAGAATTCAGGGAGTTCAATAAACATTTCTTGATTGTCTTTAAGCATTTTTGCAAAAACTGGAGAGCGATTTATTAAAACGTATTTATGAACCTAAACATACAAGTATGAAAAAACTAATTTTTACAAAACTTTTATTACCTTAATTTCTTGATCTTCTGTATGCAAGGTAACATCCATATCACATCGATCAGCCAAAGCTTTAATTAATGGAATATGTTTTTTCTTTTCGATTTTTAATCCTCTACCTTTCATTGTTCCTTCAAGTTCAACAATAAGATTATCTTCACAAAAAATTGCTGAATTATTAAATTCTTTTCGACGTCCAAGAATGAAGACCCCAAAGATGAGAATATTCAAAATTACGATGAAAAATTTTTGAAAATGTTGTATTTTTTATTAAAACTTTAAAATTACAATCAACAGATTCCATCATTCCTTTGTAAAGTGACAAATAAACATATGTTTTGTCATTAACAGTTTCTTCTCCATTTGGATATAATTTTAGAGCAAAAGTTACACCCGGAATTGCAGCTTTAAAGATATCAGATTTACAATAATCAAGATCTTTAATTGACTCAAATTTTGAACGTGGAATTATCCATTTCATTTCAAAGTTACATTCTTGTTCCTAAAAAAAATGTGGGGGAATTTAAAAAAGAAAACAAACTTACAAAAATATTTTCCATGACGGGTTAGAACCACCAAAAAATTTGTTAAAATAAAAAAAAACGTTTCTCTACAAATTTAGTCTAAACGAAAAGTAAATTTTCAGCGAATCAAAATGGATACTTTAGTTATTCATTTTCTCAAAATAAATCAATGAAAACTAATTTTTTTGCTGCAAAATATTATTAAAGGTCAGCCAATAATAACCCATTTTTGTAATTCTTGACCTAAAAATATATGAGAATTTTCTTTCTTTTCATAGACTGAATTTAATTTGCCCATCATAGAAATATTAAAAAATCGATATTAAAAATTTCTACGAACTCTTAAAACAAGTTTTTGTTGTAATGGTCTCACGTAAAACCAGACCCTAGTGAATAGTATTATTCCCCTCTTCGAGAAAAATTAAACTCGAAGAGGGAATTAAAAAGAAAAATTAAAATTAAGGGGGTTTTGTTTTTATTGTTGTCAAGGTTGTAACCCTGCTTGGGGACCAGGGTTGAGAAATCTGGCCTAAAAACCCAGCCGGCCGGGGCCGAAAAAATCAAGGTCTGGCCGGCCTGCGGCCTAAAAGTTTCCTGCCGGTCTCGTTAAATCAAAAAAAATTTTCTACACTAAATGATGCAATGTATCTGCCGAAGGCATTTATCTTTTATAATTTACGTTCTTTTATAAATCCTTAGGCAAAGAAAATAGAAATGATTGTTCCAAATGAAGAAGAATGAACACATATGCAAATTGTCATCGATTTGATCAATCTGCAATATCAATTATAACCCTTCAACAATGCAGCTCAAATTTTAGTGACTTTTATTCAGCTGTTCGAATTTTGAGTAATGAACGTTAAAGAAAATATTTAATTGTATAATTTTTTGGATTAATTTATTTTGTTACTTATTTTGTTTTTATTGAATATTTTTGTTTTAATATTTTTGTAATTAATTAATTTAGTAAAAAGTTTTTAATTCAATTTTTAAAGAAAAAAATACAACAATCTAAGAAATCCCAAATATTTGCTTATTTTTGTTTGATAGTTTTTTGTTGATAACTTTAAAAAACGTGAAATTCAAATAATCTTACAAAATGATCAAAACAAAGTCTCATCAGTAATATATTTATTATACAAATATCAGAAAGCATTTAATTACATAATATTATCGCTACGGTAAACTGAAATATTTATAACAGAATTACTTCCTTCATAATCATACATAACTTTTTGAAATTCTTTAAAAGCAACATCATCGTATTTTCTATTGAAACAAAATTCACAATTTGGATATTTTTCATCAAGATTTGCCTGAAATATAACTTTCGAAAATCATTTATAACAACAATGCAAAAAGCTTACCTTTAAAAACTTTAAAAATAGATTAACATCAAGTGGTTCACCATAAATTGAATCAATACAAAAATGTCGAAATTTACTATAAAATTTTTGTTTGGTCAAAGCACGTGCAGTTTTTGTTGTTGTTCGAATATTAGGTAAACTGAAAAAATATTTGTGATAAAAAAAATGAGAAAAAAATTACATACGTTAATTCTTCAATATTAGGTAAATATTTCATAATATCTTCCAACGCAATATAATTACCATATTGATCTTTGATTTCGCAACCACGCAAAAATAAATGAACAACACCACCATGTTTAATGAGGAATTTAAGTTCAACAAATGATAAATGTTGATTATGAAGTTCAATATATTTTGCTGTACAGCAACGAAGACGAGAAATAAGCTTTGATGTAAAAGTTCTTTGGACAGAATCTTCGAGAAGAATGCATCCACCAATAATTGAATTTTTGAAAAATAATTTTGGATTTGATGTTGGAGTAATTGTTAGAGATTCATTTTCAAAAACTACTGAAGAACCAATTGAAAGACGATGGCAATAAGAATCATAAAAATTATCACGAATTTTTTTATTTGATTGTTCATTCGTTTCATCATTTTCATCTCCAACTTCTTTTGCATCATTTTGTAATTTTCCAGATTCCATTTCCTTTCTATTTAACACAAATTTAATCAAAGCTTTGTGATACTTTTCCAACATTTCTTTATCATCCAAAAAGAAGCAACAATACTTTGATAAAGTAACAAGGAGCTTTTTGTATTGTTTCTTTTCTTCCAAAAATTTCAAATAAAGCATCCATAATTTAGTATCAAATAAATTATCACCAAGTCTTCGTTCAACATTATTCATAACAAATTCATCATCTTCAACTTCCAGCAAACTTTTGAACCATTTTTCAACATTTTCTTCAACAGATTTAATTTTTGTATATAGTTTTTGCATCTTTTTATATCGATTAATAATTTTTGAAGAGGGACGAGATGCTAAAAAATATAAAAAGACATAAATAAAACTTATATAATAATGCTTGTAATAAAGACTTACTTGCTTTCCTTTCAAAATATCGAAGACATTCTGTAAGATGAGAATGTGGATATTGAAGATGACGTACATTTGCAAGTCCATCAGAGTTGTAATCATCTAAAAATAGTTTATATACGCTTTTTATTTATAACAGTATTGTCCTCAGATTTTTGTACCAGTTCCAAGGCTATGGAGTCGAAAATCGGTATTTTTACCAGACGTGGGCATGAAGTACACAAGGGTACAGAAAACGTACCCTATCTCGCACAAAAGGGGACTCTTTGCATGGAAATAAATGCAAAGAGTCCCCTTTTGAAAAATAAACAAATCTGACCCAAAAAACAGGGGGACCCTTTGCGTTTTTTAACTCGCGCAAAATCCTAAGAATTGGTGTACCTTCGTGCCCACGTCTGATTCCCATTTTTAGCTGGTAAGTAGCTCCAAATCCATAGTCGGCTCTGAGTTTCCGGGACTAGTGACTGCCGCAACAACATTGTCGCCAAAAATTTGTTAACATAGTTATAAAAAAAAACTTACAAGGAACACCATTCGAATATTGAAAATCCAATAATTTCAAATATCTTTCACGATATGCACTTAAATATGGACCAGTAGAATTCCATTCTTCATTATAACATAAATGGAATAATGCACGTTTTGCAATTTTACAGCAGCGATCATCATAAACTCGTCTATAAAGTCGTAAAACATTAAAAACAATTTAAATATAAAACTTACACAAAACAACGCATATAAAAATTCCAATATTCCTTTGGTATTAAATACTTTTTTGAAAAATTTAAAATTGTTGATTCAAATTTATTAAATTTTCCTTTACATGGATGGTCACAGCAATCTTTACCATTTTTAATAGCAGCAATCTTTCTTTCCAGTTTATCAATTGCTTTCTGATAAGTTGGATCACATTTATCATAAGTTTCTTTGGAGATAATCATTCTTCCAGTAATCAGCGACCAATCAGTTCACAACTTCTTTCCTTTGAATGAATTTTTTCAACTGTGTCTTTCGTTTTGTCATTCATTCAAAAAGAAAAACAATAAATTTGTATAAAACAAAATATGCAAAAATTTAACAGAACATTTTATATTTAGCAACCACCAAGCAATTTTTTTTTTGCAAAAAAAGTCATTTTTTTTGTGCATGGAAAAAAAATCAAAGGAAAATCGCCGCCAGCCACCTCGTTTACTTGTCTGAGTGGCAGACGGCGCTTGCTCGCGTGCATGAGAGTGAAAGATCGACTCCACGCAAGGGATAAAAAAATGGTTATAATTTCTTTACAAAATAATGTATATTCAATGCAGCTGTATACAATATTAAAAATTAAAGTTAAAGTGAATATTAAAATGAAATTATAACGTTTTTTTGGCCAAACTGCTTTCGCTTTCACATAAAGCTTGAACGAAAAAAAACGTTTAACAGAAAAAAGATTTAAAAAGAATATTTTGGTATTTCATAATTTTAATAACCAATAAAATTTGTACAAAAAAATTTTGTATACTTTAAAAAATTGTTTTTGGGTTTATAAACAAAACTTGTTTAGTTTTGAAAACTAAAATTTTCTTTTTTAGTTTATCTTTATCAACCAAAAACTCGATTTAAAGCAGTTCATATTAATTTTATTTATCAGTTTATTATTTTAAATCATATTGTGCTTTTTTAGCGCAGCGCAATAAAATCTAATTCAATTAATTTTTTTTGTCCCTTGCTCGGAGTCGATCTTTCACTCTCATGCACGCGAGCAAGCGCCGTCTGCCACTCACACAAGTAAACGAGGTGGCTGGCGGCGATTTTCCTTTGATTTTTTCCATGCACAAAAAAAATCGAGATATAAATGGTTACTGTAGCTACTGAAAAAAGTTGATTTCATAAATCTTAGAACGAAAATAATGATATTTTTTGTACATATTTATCTTCGGACTGTAGCATTTTTTAAAGAATCAGATTTTGCAATACTTGATAATTATGAAGCAAAATACCAGTCATTTAGCAAACCATCATTGGCTCTTGTACAGTCTGCAAATGCTTTAGTTCCAAATAATATGTTTAATAATGACGCAAAAAATCGTTGGAAAGAAGGATGTTCATCGATTTTAATATTTATTTAATTTATCAATGCTGAACTTTATTGTTATAGCATTATTAGTTTGTTAAATGTTTGAGTTTACTGTAATGAACATTTTGTTCAAAAAATGATGAAAAAAGGGAGGAATCGGAGAATCGATGGAATCGGGATCGGAAAAAACGGAATCAGGAAAACATTGATCCAGGCCACATTGAGAACTTTTACTGTGAGCAAATGTACCAATAACCCATCAAAAAAATCTGATAGCTGTGATAGCAAAGAAACCTGTCATTTAATTGCCAAAAAAAAGAATGAACCTTAAATGTCATTTCTCAACAAACTTATCGCAATTATAATAATAACTAATTTTTTTATTCATACAATTGAAACTAAACAAAAATTTTACAAACAAAAATAAATAAAATACAGTCAATCTCAAAATATTTTGAAAAAATTAAAAACAATTTTTTGAAACAAATGCCAAAGCACGTTGAACAATTTCTTG
>CABFKP010035911.1:0-15357 GCA_901779475.1 Panagrolaimus davidi
TGTTTCAGAAAATTTGCAAAGTTCTTTATGGTTTATTATAATTCTTTTCATTGTTTTTATTGGTATAACTTTATTCTTATGTATGTGCTGTTGGGCAAGAACAAGAAGTGGAAAATATGCTGTTAAAAGGAAAGAGCTTGAATCAGGATTATATAGTGGAAGTGGAGTTATGCTAGGGAACATTGAAACAAGTGAAGAAGAACATAAAAAATTCTTAGAATATCAATATGGGTACTCTGCCAAAGAACCTCAAATGCTTTGATAATTTTTTAATTAATTTCAATTTATCATTGTTATAACTTTCTTTTTGTTAATTTATTGTAAATTATTGTTCATTTTTGTAATTCTTTTTATATCGTTATTTAATTAAGATATACTGCCCTTATTAAGCTATAAAAAAGATAATAAAAAATTTTTTTAAATCATGAGAAGCAATAAAATAAATTATCGTGTCAAAAAATGAAAACATAAACAATTATTGTAATAAGAAATCATATAAAACAAAAAACCTCAAATGCGAATTAATATGAATAAAAATAATTTCAAACTAAAACCCATCTGGGATATTATTGTTGCAAAGAAACAATTGAAGACATTTTCAAGTTTTCTTCAATTGTTTCTCAAAAAAAATTAGCATACAAAAAACGAATTTTCAAACATTTGAAAAAAAATGAAAAAAAGTGACACAAGAAACTGAAGAAGACTCCAGACAAGCTCTCTTTTTACATAAAATTATATTATTTCATCATTGTCAAATTTTTAAAATGGATTCAATTGAAACTCATATTGTAAGTTTTTTTTGTTTTCCTTTTTAGTTTTCTACCTTTTTTCTTTTTTTAGGCAAATGAATGTCAAATTAAAATGAAATGGCGAATCAAAGAAGATGCTTTAAAAGAAGCTATAAATAATTCAAATGGTGTTATTGTCATGAAAAGCGAATGTTTTAAAGCGCCAAAAATTTGGGGTGTCGAATATTGCCTTCTTTTGACAAAGGAAGAAGAAAATCAAATAATTCTTTATTTAGCACTTGTATTTGAAATGGCAAGAAAAATTGATGCAAGATTTAATCTTTCTGTCAAATCTGCTTCATACATGAAAAATGGTAAAGCTATTTTAGAAAAAACTAATGGTTGTGGAAAAACATTTTGTACACGTGATGAACTCTTTGATGCTGAAAAGAAATTTTTTGTTAATGGAATTATGGAAATTGAACTTGAAGGAACTTTAAAAGCTCTAGGAATCAAACGTAAAGCACCAGAATCTTCATCACTCGGAGATGTCCTTTGGGAAAGTGAAAAAGATAAAGATCTAACAATTGCTGTAAAGGATCAAGAACTTAAGGTAAGAAATAATATTATTTGTTCAATTGCTGATTGTTTAATTCAGGTTCATAAATGGATTTTATGTGCAAAATCTCCTGTCTTTAAAGCTGAAATGGAATCTGGAATGACAGAAGCTCGTGAAAATAGAATTGAAATTACTGATTTCTCTTTTGAAACGGTTAAAATTGCTATTGAACATTCCTATGAACGTGATATTAAAAAACTTATTACTGAAGAAAATGCTTCTGAATTACTACATTTTGCTGATAAATATGATATGAAACTTTTACATGTAAGTTTTTCTAAAACTTTGTTTTACTTTTATCATTTAAATTCTTATTTTCAGCATAATATTCAATTTACATTAATTGACAAAACATCTGAATCAAATGTTGTTCAACTTGCAAATGCATCCGTTACCTCAAATGCTAAAGAACTTGGTGAATTTTGTGTTTGCTTTTTAATTAATGCTATTGAAAAATCTTCTTTTATCAAAGATGTTAAAAAATTACATCAAGAAATTACCAATGAAATTGTTCAACGTTCTGTTTTTCCAATTGCTGAATAAAACTTGTCTTTTATTGCTGTCCTGTTTAGTATCATTTTGAATGGTATTTATTTATTAATAAAAATTTGCTTCCTTGACAACATTGCTTTTTTTNGAGAAAATTAGATGTTAAATTTAAATATTGCTTTAAAAAATGATAAAAAATTTTTTGAGAATCTTCTCTATTGACTTTTAACCCTCGAAAAAAAAGAATAAAAAAATTAATGTAAATTCGAGTGGTCATTAGTGTTCCAGCCTCGTCCCGTTTTCTGAAAATCACAGGGGCGGGAATTCCCGTGTTTCTAGAAATATCCACGGGACGGGATTCCCGTCGAAAATAATCCATCCAAAAAGAGTACATGAATGTAATGTAAAAATTTGTTCAGCCACCATCTGCAAGACGTTTAACACAATACGCCGACCAAATAGCCGCTTTTCTGCTCATAATAACAAATTACGTAAAAAAAAGTAGAAGAACAATAAAAATAGCCCAACCTATTTTTTTATAAAAATAGTTTGAGCTGTTTTTACAAACCATGTACATTTTTTTAGAAATGTCAAAATACATAGAAAATGCAAATTTTTTTTGCACGGGAAAAATAATTTGTTAAAGACAATTTTTCAGTCATTTTTTACGGGAATTTAGGACCACGGAATGGGATTACGGGATTTTCATGAGACTGAAATGGCTACGGGACGGGGCTGGAACACTAGTGGCGCCATTTTGGCTAACAAATGTACGTCGGTGCAATAAAACTGAGATTTTTCAGTTTTTGAAATTTACCCTAGTAAAATATTGTTTTTTTTTTCACAATTTCTATTTAATTATGCGAGCAAATTTTATAAATTTATACCTATCAAATTTTCAGCACAATCTATTGTATGATGGTTAGTTGCAAAGCAGCTATAGCACCTCTTTGATGGTGGTTGACGAAATGGTTTATGATCATTAAATTGCCATTCAACATCTTCTTTATCTTCTTCAACATCACTACTATGGTTATGAAAAAATATGCAGGAAAAATTTTTAGCGAACCAATTTCTTTTCGTTTTAGATGAATAAATTGATACTTTTACCTTTTTTTGTTGATTAACAATATTTTTGCACTCTGGACAATATTTTTTTATTAAATTTTCAGTTGTATCCTCAGGATAGATATAACTTCTTTGACAAAAACAACAAGATATCCTTGGCGACCGCTGTACATATCTTTCCACAGAATAATAATAATTTCTCGTTGAAATGATTTTCTTTTTTCTAGGTATTAGAAACATTCTGCAGGCAAAAAATGCCAAAAAGCGAAATATTCTAAAAATTATAATTAAAAATGAAAAATTTCAACACGAAAAGATTATTCAATTTCAAATGTGAGAATATTGCAACATAAAACTATCACATTACAAACATCGCACATATACTCTATCGAACATGATTGGTGATCTATTCAAAACATAATTATTCACCGATGATCTTTCTTTTTTTATCGCAGTATTTTAATTCAATACTTTTTTTTTGTTGCACTTCCTCTCAACCAAGATAAATAATTTTTCCTAAAAAACACCACTTTCAAAAAAATATACCAATATATGATGATGTGAGTCTGCACTTCGTCGATGCAAGATCAACACTTAATGAAAAGAAGATGGATAAATATGAAATAGGACAAACAAAAATGGCACAAACGTTTTGCTTTTTTTTAGCATGGCAAAAAAAGGGAGAAAAGAATGAAGGAAATTCTGCTACCTTTTTTACCATCTTCCCTCTCTTCTTCCTTTTTTTGCCTCAAATTTCTATAAAATAAACATTAAGCAAAAAGAATAAAAGCGGTATTAGTCAATTTTCTTTTGTTTTTAAAAATGGTAACAAAGTAAATAGGTTCGTTTGTTTGGTTCATTTTTATGAAAAAAAAATCCTGTTAAGTTAATCTGTGGTTCATTTCACAAACGGACTTTTTCTTAAAAAAGTCGGTAATTTTAACCAAAAACCATAAAACGGCAAAAACAGCCATTGTCTTTTTTTGTAAATTCCAACCAGTGTTGTGCTTTTGAATTTGAAATGACTACGGCAGTGACTCCGACTCCGGAGTCGGAGTCACTGAAGTCGACTCCGGAGTCATTGTTTTTCAAAGTAGAAAAAAAATTTTCAAAATTTTTCAAAATTTTTTATGAGAGATTTAGAAGCCCAGACACGTTTTAAGTGTTAGTTTAAAAAAAAACAATTTCAAACATTTACCCGAAATTAAAAAACTTTAATGTTAGCAAAAATAAGTTATTTTTGGTAATGTTTCCGAAGCTTTCATTAAATTTAATCATTTATGACCTTTTTTCTGTTTTTTAAATTATCTCTTTTTGTGGATTTTTTTGAAATTTTTTAAAGCTTAAATGAACATTGCTGAAGCTTGTAATTGTCAAAAAAATAAATGTGTTACAATTTTGAAGGGCATAGGTATTATTTGAAATTTTTAACTTTTAAAAACTTTTCAGACAAACGTATCATTTTTCATTTTTTTGAAAACGAATGTTTTTAAAGAAACGTTTCATGTTTTGGTTAAAATTTAAATTTAAATATTCACGCCTTTTATAATCCAAATTATTACTTTCTTCTTTCTCCAAACTTTTATTTGCGTGGAAATATGAGAAAATTAGATGTTAAATTTAAATATTGCTTTTTATGTATTTTTTTAGAAAAAAAAGCAAATTATTACTTACATTTTTGTACTTTTGTTTAAACGTTTTCAAGAAACTTTTTTACAGAAAGCAATAACTTGTATCACAAAAAAACATAATTTTTTAATGACAGTGAATTAAAACAAAAATTATAACTTTTAAGAAAAAAATTCTCAGAATCGTTTAATGTTAAAAGTCAAGTACTTTTTCACTCTGCTATTACATAAAAACTGATATTTAAATTTTATCATTTTATTTTCATATTTCAGAAAAAATGAAGCAAACATTTTAATTTCCAACGAGGCGTAAATGTTTAATTTTGAATGTAAAAAAACTTGAATCATTTTTTGGTAATTCATTTGTATTTCAGAACTCTATAAACCAAAAAAATGAATAATAATACTTTTGTTTGTTATGCTTTCAAAAAACCAATTTTGAATATCGATGAACTTCGATGTTTCTTTGCAACATTATTTGGATACGCATTTTATTATGATTTTGGATATATTTGCATGGGATTTTTAGCTTTAATAATTTTGCTATCAATTTTTGGTGGAATTAAAGAAGCTTATCCGTGGTTCATTTTAAATCAAGCAATTTGGGATTTTTTATATTGTTATGATCAAACATGCCGGTACGCATATTATGTTAATAATGATAAAGATAATCCGACATGTTTTTATTATACATCAACGAATATCCCAGTGATAATTAGTGCATTATATTCTTCGATATTTATTACAGTTTTTGCCATTCCATATACGGGGTTATTGCTTTTATCTGTTTCACGATTTCTAGCCTTATATTGGAATCGATTATATACAAAATTAACAAAGAAATGGAGAATTTTATTTTTTATTGGATTTTCTAATGTTTTAACGTTTATTTTTTGTCTTATACCCATCGTTTCACTGTTAATCATTTCAAAAAGAAATCAATTAGATCTTGAATGTAAAGAACAAAATCTTACAAAATCCGATTGTGATACAAAAATTTCAAATGATGGGTTACTTTCTTTCTATTTATTTTATATTGAAATTTCCTCATATATTACCAATCTTTTACCTTCCCTGCAATTAATTCTTTCAATTTTTGCCGCATTTATGATAATTTTAAAATTAGTAAAACAATCAAAATTTCAATTTAAACATAATCGAAAAGATTTTTTAAATTCTGCTCGAATTTGTACAGTAATTTTCTTGCAAAATGTTATAACTTTTCTTGTCTTTTTTCATTTTTCTTTTATAACATCAAAATCGCTGTATTCTTTAATTTACAAAAAAATGCCCATTTATAATTTACCTTTATGGGTAGATGGGAAGTGGGGGATTGGATCTCAAGATTTAACACCTTTAGTAAATTTATTCCGAATTTTTATTGAATCAAATGTTGTTTTATTTATTATGGCCGGATATCGAGAAGCTTTATGGAAGCTTATAAAATTTTCATATTTTTGTTTAAAAAATCCTAAAAATTCATGGAAAAAATTAAAAATTAATTCTACAAAGGTCACAATAATTGCTTCATCAAAAACTCGTTAAATTTATTTTTTCATAAAACGTTTTTAAAAATTTCGTTATTTTGTTCTTTTTTGAAATCATAATGTATTTGTAAAACTACTTTTTACTGCTAAGAATTTTGCAAAAAAAATAAAATTTACATATTGACATTCTCATTTTACCTCTCTTTCACAATCTTCAACAACACAGCATCCAAGTCGCACATTCTAATAAAGTTTTCTGGCAAGCTCAACATTTTTATGCAACGAAAAAATGAAGGCACCTACTAGAATGAGGTAGAGGTAGGCAAATCAACCAAAATTTTCAAAACGTCATTCACGTGAGTTGAAAATTTTGGTTAATTTGCCTACCGCTACCGCATTTTAGTAGGTGCCAAAAATGAGGAAAAAGAAAAACGAGAACATTGCTTGTTTGGGAGTAAATCAGGGATGTGCGGAATTCCGCTTCCGCTTTCGTAAAATACGGAATTCCGTAAATTTATTTCATAAGTTTTTCGTCAATTTTCATAAATTTTTTAACCTACGTGCAAAAAGAACAGCTTCTAAATTTTATCTACTTGTATTTGGAAATCACAAAACAAAAAAATTTGAGAACATAATAATACTTGAAAAAAAAAATTCCGCTTCCGCAAAATACGGAATTCCGCCTTTTTTTCGAATTCAGCTTCCGGTTCCGCTTCCACTTCCGCTTCCGGTTCCGCTTCCGTTTAACGGATTTGCTTCCGTTCCGCTTCCGCTTCCGTTTAGAAATTTTACTTCCGCACATCCCTGGACTAAATGATTAAAATAATACAAGAATCAATAATTATTGTAATTTATTATCAATGTGTAATTATATTTGTATTACACTAAAATGGTATTTTATAAACATAAATTATTGTAAATAAAATTTACATGAAAAACAAAAAATTTTATTTTATGAAATTAAATATTTTAATTACTACAAAATTTTATTGGCAATTCCCAGATTAATCGCAATGATTTCTTTTTTGTAAATAAAAAACATTTTTTCTTTGCTTCGTTTTTTGTGTAATATATTTTTGCTGCCCACTTTTTTCAGTTTTTTTTGCTCTGAAAAAAATTGCAAAAACAAATAAAAACGTAGACGGAACTATTTCGACACATCGAAATAATGAAAAAAAACGCCGTTAAATTTTCATTATATTTCTAGTTCCATTTTAGAAAACAATTTTTTGAATGTTTAATAAATAAGAATTTATAAATCAAGCTAATGTACTGAATGCCAACTGTTCCATGTGAAAGCAGAACAATAGCTTTCACATAAAAATAATTTTATTTTATGACCCGAACTAAAAAAAATTATTAAATTGTAAAAAACAAGAAATACATCTCAAAAAATAAAATATTAAAAACCTTTACAAAAATTAAAACAATTTTTCTGCAGACGGAAAAAAATTAATGATTCTTTTGCCGTAAATGTGAAAAAAAAACCATGTTTCTTTTTTTGTGTAATGTATGTTTTAATATGCTGCATTTCGCTTTTTTCGCTAAAGAAAAATCTGCTTTAGAAGAAAAGAGAAAAGAATACTTTTCTTTTTTTTGGTGATTTTTATCGGATTTTTAACCATCCTATAAGTTCGTTTTTTTCGTAAAGCTTTGTGAAAATTTGTGAAAATTTTTTTATCCGCGAAAAACATAAAAATTTTAAGCAAGAAATTTTTAAATTCGGCGGTTTTTCGAATGCCAACAAAAGCACTTTGCCAGACATCGGATCAAAAAAAAAGAACCTTCGTTTTGATGTGCGAAACCTTTATAAAACTTTTTTTTTGAAAAATTTTAAATAAAAAAATCGTTTTTTGGCATTACAGTACCAATCCGAGATGCCTCAAGTGAAGATAAACTTGACAAAGTTAAATTATCTTATGCCGCTTTTTAAGCCTTGAATCCCTTCAATGATAAAGGATATAATGCTGTTTTTACGTTTGTTGACTGCAATTAAAAAGTCAAAGCATTTTTTTGAAATGAAGCAAAAAAACCTTTTTTAGAAAAAAAATTTATTTAATAAAGAGAATTTTTAACTTGATCAATACAATTATCTCTTCAACAATTATGGATACACATTTTTCATTTATTTGGGGTCCAATTCCAACTCCACCATTTCCAGGTGTTTGTTCAGCTGGTTTTATTGGCAGCAGAATGGGTCATTTTTGGGGTGAAATTTTTCAACATGTAAGTTTTTTAGTTAGAGCTGTTCCTTCTCTTTTTAAGATTCAGGGTCAGGGCCCGAGCTTTAAATTTGGGCCCTTCTCCTAGACCAGGGATGTGCGGAATTCCGCTTCCGTAAAATACAGAATTCCGCCCTTTTTTTTACTTCCGGTTCCGCTGAAAAAGCGGCGGAATTTCGTAAATTTATTTCATAAGTTTTTCGACAATTTTTATAAATTTTTTAACCCACGAGCAAAAAGAACTGCTTCTAAATTTTATCTGCATTGGGGTAAAAAAAAATTGAGAATATAATAATACTTGAAAAAAAAATTCCGCTTCCGCTTCCGCAAAATACGAAATTCCGCCTTTTTTTCAACTTCCGGTTCCGCTTCCGTTCAACGGATGTGCTTCCTTTTAGAAATTTTACTTCCGCCCATCCCTGTCCTAGACATTTTTCTGACAGAAAAAAGAACAAGAGAGGTATACTGTAAAAAACGAAACTTTTCGTAAACTTTTACTTTTTTTTCCTATTATATGTAATTTTTTACGGAGATTTCAAAAATCCAACTTTTGGATATAACTTTTCCTGCAAAAAATGAAGAAAATAGGAGAAAACCGTATTTTTTTCCATTTTTTAAAAACTGATGTGCTACGGCTGTTCGAGGTGGATTTCGGGACTAGGTCTATTTGATACAGAATTTTTTTCTGCATCCGATAGAATAAATAAAAATTGAGCAAAAGCTAGCACGGCAAAATTTGCATCTGCGTTCAAGTGGGGGAAGCGCTGCGTAACGACCAACCGTTTGGTCAAAGGTTCGACTCCAGCAATCGTAAACTTTTTTTAAAAAAAAGAACTGCTTTTATTTTTGGATTCTCCACAGTCGAAAGCATATGTGTACCAAAAATAAGCCTTATTTTTACTGTTAGCAAAAAAAGTGTTTAATTTTATGCAAATTTTTTAGATATTATTTCATTACACTTTTAGTTTTGTTGGATTCTCACTTTTATTGGCAGTAATATATCGATATTATGTATTAAAAGGAGGAGCAGAATTTTTGTCATCTTGGAAGGGAATAATTATTATAACAATTACAATTATAATTTATCCTTCAATTCCAACCATAACTTTATCACTTGCAAATGTAGACAAGAATTATATGTTATCAATTATTGCTGTTGAAGCTGAATATTTGGTTGATATTTATGAAAAAGCAGCATGTGCAGGAGCAGATTTAAATATATTTTTTAAAATTTATCTTATTTCAACTGGATTTCATGTTATTGGTGTTTACGGTACAGCTGTATATTTTGGATTAGAAGTTCATCATTTATTAAATGAAAAAAAATCTGCACTTTCAAGAGCAACCTATAAACTTTCTCGTCAAATGTTAATATCTCTTGGAATCCAATTAACAATACCATTAATATTTTTGGTGTTTCCAATCATAAATTTATTTGTTGTTGTTTTATTCAAAATTCCAAATGCTAAAAGTAATTTTTCAATAATTTTAATTGATCCAATTCTCAAATTCATTTTTTTAGATCTTTGCATTTATACATTTCAAACAATTTCATTTCATTCTATTACAAATTCATTCAGTATTATATTTATAATAAAACCGTATCGAAATGCTTTTATCAATTTGATGTGGAAGATTTTACCAGAAAAATATCGGAAAAACGAAATTTCAATTTTGCCACCGCCTTCTTCTGTTACAACTTCAACCGCTTTTCGAAGATTTTCTCAAAGGCAATGATGAAAATGATAAATAAAAATATGCATATTATTAATGCACAGAATTGCAAATTACTTGAAATTTTTTTTTGGACAAATTTGTTACCGAATAATTTCCGAACGTTGAAACATTTTTTTTTCTTTTATCTCTTCTTGCATCGTAAAAGAAATCAAACTTTTAAACGAACAAAAAAAGATAAATAAAATATTTAAAAGATTCATTTTATTCTACAACTTTTTTAACATTTGTGTTTTTAAAAAAATGATATCTCTTTTTGAAAAAAGCAAGAAACATAATTTTTTTTAAAAAAATATCAAAGTTGACAGTATTGTTTTCGTTTTACATAAATATTTTTATTACTTCCAGAAACCTTTTATCTTTTTATTTAAATTCCAGAAAACAGCTTCAAAAAAATGTTAGGGTTAGGGAAAAAAATGATAAAAAATTTGCGATTTCAAAATGCTTTGTCACTTGCCTTTTTTTGCTGTAATGAAAAAAACATTTTTATTTGGGGTTGTTTCTTTGGTCGAAAAAAACATATCGAATTTTTTAAAAGAGACCTTTGAAAAGCTTTATTTCTCAACCATATAAGTTTTTATGAATATTTTGATTACTTTTTTTATTTTTAAGTTTCATGTATAAATTCAAAATAACTAAATAACTATGGTTTTTTTTACACGGTTTTACAATCCACAATAAATAATCCAATCGTTAATAATAAAAAAAATATATATATATAATTACAAATCGTAGTGGAATAATTAATAAACAATCACGGAATTACTTCATTGTTGAAGTTTTTCGAGCAATATTTTAACCACTTTTTAAAAAAATATCAGTAGTTTGTTTTTCGATGATCAAATTTTGCTTTCATTTAAGCTTTTTCACCAACAACAAAATTTTATTTATTAAAAATTAATTTTTGCAAAAGGTTTTTTCATTTGTTTCGTTTTGATTTTTGTAACTCTGACAATTTTAACGCTTTTGTATTAACAAAAAGTTATGTCATAAAACATAAAACGTTGAATTGAAATAAAAACGCTGTTTAAGAAAAGGACTTTTATACTCATATTTATTGCCAAGTTGTGCTTGATTCATTTGTTAAAACAATATTCCATTTATTTATGCCTCAATAAACCTTTTTTTGAGCTTAAGAGGTATTATAATTTTTGATTAATAAAATATTGAAAAAAAACTCGACAGACAAATTTCCAAAAAATTAGATCAAATAGGTGGATAAAAATGTTTTTCTTTTGAAAAAAAACCCTTGAAAGAAACGAGATTTCAAAATGCTTTTTTTCTTTTCCTTTTTTTGAGCTGTAATAAAAATATGTTTTCTGTGCATTGTTCCTATCGAAGGAAAATATCATTGCTTCTTTAAAAAAGTAGCTTTGCTTTTTTTATTTTTCGCTAAATTTTTATATATTTTATTTATTTTTACATTGAACTATTCTAAACTACTAGAATAAAAACCCTTAAATTAAAGGCAAAAATACGTTTGTTTTTTATTTTTTTGTTTATAATTCCAAAAATTCTGTGATCAAGCATTAAATAATAAAGTGAACGATAAAATTACAAACAAAAAAGAAAAAATAATGACATTATTTTTTATAATTTTCTAACATCTGATCATTAAAAGAAAACCCTCATTGCAAATACATTCATACTTTTAAAACAATAAACATGTTTCTTTGCTACTGCAAATTAAAAAAAGATTGCAACAAAACAAACATCTTATCTAGTTTTTACCGTTTTGTAATTCTAATATTTTTGTATTTTGAATAAAATTGCTGTATTAAAATTATAAAAAACGATAAATTTAAAATTTTTTTATAAATAAATTCCTGTTTAAAATAATGAGTTTTATTTTTTATATTTGATACACACATGCTTGCCAAATATTTCATCGAATGACTAAAAATGCTAGTTTCAGTGAAAGTATAAGAAACGAGGATTTCAAAATGCTTTTTTACTTTTCCTTTTTTTGAGCTGAAATAAAAATATGTTTTCTGTGCATTGTTCCTATCGAAGAAAAATATCATCGTTTTTTTGAAAAACTAGCTTTGATATTTCTATTTTTCGATAAATTTTTATATATTTTATTTTTTTTTACATTTAAATATGCTAAACTACTTGAATTAAAGCCCTTAAGTTAAAGGCAAAAATATGTGTTTTTGTTTTTTGTTTAATAAGTGCCAAATATTTCATGTTTTTGCATTAAATAATAAATTGAACGATAAAATAAGGATTACAAACAAAAAATGAAAAAATAATAAAACTATGTTTTATGATTTTTCAACATCTGATCATTAAACGAAAAATCACATTGGAAATACATTCATACTTTTATGAAACAATAAACATGTTTTTTTGTCACTCGAAATCAAAAAAGGATTGCAAAATCCTAAAACATTTGAACCGTTGCATGCAACGGTAAAAACTGGAAAAGTTTTTACCGTTGCATAATTCAAATGTTTTAGGATTTTGAATAAAATTGCTGTATTAAAATTATAAAAAACGATAAATTTAATATTTTTTTATAAAAAAATTTCTGTTTAGAATAATAAGTTTTATTTTTTATTTATTGATTACTTGTTTCCGTTGGCGTTCATATAAAAGATTTTTAGTAATACTTTTGTTTCAGTTAATTATGAATACAAAATTTTTTCTAATTATCTAAAAAATTGCAATTTTTAAAAAAAATTTATTCAAATATTCAAAAAAATATTTGATGTTTGCCAAATATTTCATCAAATGACTGAAAATGCTAGTTTCAGTGAAATATAAGATACGGGGATTTCAAAATGCTTTTCGTTTTACTATTTTTGAGCAGTAAAAAAGAGACATTTTTAAATGTGCGTTGCGTTAATCAAAAAACAATGTTGTTTTTTTTTACAAAAAATGTTCTTCTGAAAGTTTTCAAATTTTGTCGAAAGAATTTTTTGAATATTTTAATCATTCTTTTTTATAAGAAAAAAGTTAAAAATTTGAAAAAAAGTAAAATTAATGATTTTAATATGTCATTTAATCGCTAATAATACTTGATATCGTTTAAAAAATATTTTACAACTATTTGTAAATTTTTGCTGTTTTTGTATTTAATGAATAAAACGTTAACCTAAAAAAATAATTTCATTGTTTTAAAAATAGTTACTTTTGCAAATGATTTTTTTATTCGTTTGGTTTTAAATTTTGTAATGTTTACAGTTTTAAAATTTTGTATTTACAAAAAGCAATCTTAAAAAACATAAAATATTCCAATAAAGTTAAATTTTAAATTATTGGAATCACCGAAGTTGTTTTGCAGCCAAAACAAATTATTAAACAAAAAAATGCCAATACCAAAGACAGAGTTCTTTTATTTCTATTTTAAGCATTTTTGCGGCAGATGTTACGAAAGTTTCTCATTTCACACATTTTCTTGTCTCTAAAAGCAATACAAAAAAACCGATATTATTGCATTTTTTCTGTTTTTTCTATCTTTTCTATCTTTTCTATTTTTTAGTTTTTTGAAAACGTTGCAGACAAAACAAAAAACCAGCAGCAGAAAGATTTTATATATCAATAAAAAAAATATTTTGAAATATCAAAATTATGTATTTCCATTTTCTACGGTTGAGCAATAGAAAAAAGGTTAATCCATTTTTTATAACGGTTGAAATTTGATTTGTGGATAAATTAAATATAATATCGATCACTTGTACAATAATTAGATATTTCTTTCTTTGCTATGATTTTAAAAATTTAAATATTCAAATACGAAAAGCTATACATTTTTATTTTTGACATTACGAGAAAAATTTAAACATAAAACAATTCTAAAAGTTTTTTTTTTTTTACTTTTTGCAAAAAGGAACAAATTTTCTTGTTTTTTGTCTTTAAAAACAATTTCTGCAACAATCTTGTCGTACTTTTTATAAAATATCAAACGCTTTCCTTGAAAAGGCATTTAAAAAACCATAAAAACTCTGCAGTTTTTAACATTTATCTAATTTCATTATTCATATTTAAATATTGCAGAAATTTTATATTGTGTTCTTCTTGCAATGTCGAAACAAAGCATGAATGCTTTATATTTGTAAAAAAAGAGCTTTTCGAAAACTTTCAAAAATATACATTAAATCTTATATAAAAATGAAACACGATTACTAAAAATGTTTTTTTTTCATATTTATTGGATCATATTCCTTCTATTTTTTGATAACTATATAATAACTTTTTTTGACTTTCTTAATATTTCAGTGTTTTAATGTATCAAAAAACATTTTATGAAAAGAACAAAAAAGGTAGCAAAATATTAAAATATTAAAATAGAAAATTTAAAGGCTTATTTTGGCCAAAAATTTATACAACAGCAATGACAAATGCTGTTTTTAGAAGAAAAAAAAACATTTAAAAAAAAGGAATTTCGAAATAACTTTTTCGCCGCCATTTTTTTAAAACAAAAATGTTTTTATGTCTATCGTTTTTTCGAAGAAAAAATTTCGTATGTCTTTGAAAAACGAGTTTTGCAGGTTTTCGTTTTTTTCAAACAATTATTTTTTAATATTTTAATTTCGTTTATTTTCAACAAAATTTATTCAAATATTGCATAAAATCCTAAAAACAATAACAAAAATATATGTTTAATTTGCTTTGGTTTTATATGTACAATATTAAATTATATTACATATGTCAAATTTCAAATTTCAAATAACAAAAGAATATTAAACGAATGATTGCCGAATCACTTTTTTGTTAAAATTTTACTGATTCATTACTGATTCAACCGTTTGCTGAAAATAATTGACATCCATTCGAAAGCACATTTTTTTAAAATAGTTACTTTATGAGTGAGCCAAAAAAAGAATAACAAGGAAAAAATATTATTGATAATTGAGAATAAAGGCAGTGTTCATTGTAAAAAATGTAAAGAAATTTTATTATCGTTATTGTTTTGTTTAAAATTACTTGTAACATTTCAGTTAATATTGTTCAATTTACCATAAGTTCCATTTATTGCATTAAAGCATTGGTTTTAATAAATTTAGGTTTAAGAGACGGTCTACCAGAAAATTTCAATTTTTTAAACTCGAGCGGAACCGAAAATTTTTTTCAAATATTCTGCAATTATCAATCGATAAAAATAGATGAAAAAAAATTACTAATAATCTCATTTTTTGCATTTTGTACTGAAAATCCGATTTTATCGATTTTTAAAGTTACTATATGGTCGAAATTTCAAAAAATCCGCAAATATCAGAAAGTAATGATATCAAAAAAGTTATATTCCACGATTGTACACTTGAGTAAGGGCTACAAACAGGATGAGAAAAAATATTTTTTTTATTTTTTTTTCACCGAAATTTCGACTCTGGGAAAAAATTTCGAAAACTGCCTATGCGAGGCTAAATAATACAT
>CABFKP010035926.1:0-15344 GCA_901779475.1 Panagrolaimus davidi
AATTTGGCGGTTTTTCGAATGCCAACAAAAGCATTTTGCCAGACATCGGATCAAAAAAAAGAACCTTCGTTTCGATGTGCATTATGGAGAGATTTTTTCATTTTTCGTTTTTAGGATTACCATATTTTGGAAAACCAAGCTATTATTCTGAAAGCGGATACATTTCACTTTTAAATGGAAGTAAAACATATATCCGAAAACAGTTGATAAAATTACAAAATGAAAATTGGATTGATGAAAAAACAAAAACAATTTTTGTTGAACTTGTTGCATATAATCCTGGATATAATTATTTTGGTATTATTAAACTGTCTCTCAAAAAAACAGAAGTTGGAATATTTGAACCTTCTGCAAAAATTGAAGTTTATCGTTTATTTAAATATTTAAATATCGAAAAAGGCAATGCAAAAGCTTTTGAAGCTTTCTTTACTCTTCTTGGAATTATTTTATTAATTAAAGAAGTTTATTATCTTGGAAAGAAGAAATTGTCGTAAGAATTAAACATATTTGTTTTAAAAAGCTTTTTAAATTTTTTTAGATATTTTAAAAATATTTGGAAATTTAATGATTTTTTAATTGTAATTTGGATGACTGTTACAAATGTTGTATTTTATGTCCGAATGGCAAAAATTAGTGAAACGATTAAAGTTTTGGAAAAAACAAACGGAAATGTTTATATTAATTTCGAAAAAGTTATTAAATTGGAATGGGTTTTTATTTTTTCTCTGTCAATTACAGCTGTTTTAACAACTTTGAAAATTATTGAATTTTTAAGGTATGAAATTTTGATTTTTCCAAATTTCTTTATTTGTTACTTTTAGATTCAATAATCATGTTGAAGCAATGTCTCGAACTCTAAAATGGATGTTTGTTTGTTTATGTTATTATTTCGTTTTCTTTGCTGCATTTGTTTTACCTTTTCATTTAATTTTTGGAAATGATGATAAATTTGAAATTATTGATTTAATGAGTTTTGCTTTAATATTTCAAAAAAGTCCACTGTTAAATCATCGCAAAAATGTTGGAACATTTGGTAGGAATAAAATAAAAATAAAAAAATAAATTTTAAATTTTTTTAGTTCTTTTGATTTATTACATCTTTTTGTTGATTGGAATGATAGGCGGATTTGCAATTTTTGTTATGATTGCAACAACAGAATATTTGGAAGCCAAAAAAGATTCATCAAAAACAGAAGTAAATCAATTTGGAGTTTATAAACATTTTAAAAAAATGGTACGTAAAATTACGAGGATTTTTATTAAGTTTAGGGAACGTCATTGTCTCAAAAAAGAGAGAGAAAAAATGGCAAAAAAACCCCAAGCAGGCGATGAGCATAAAATTTGGTGTGTCTGTGGTTAGCACTTCAGACTTTTATCCATGGTCGCACGCATTGCCAGGATGGAATCCCAGCCGGTGCAAAAAAATAAATTCATAAAAAAAGTGTCTAAAAAAAGTTTTTATATTATAAATTACTATTTGTAGTTTATTAAGAAGTTAATCTAATTTTTTTAGACACTTTTTATGAAGTAATTTTTTTACACCAGCTGGGATTCGATCCTGGCCATGCTTGCGACCATGCATGAAAGGCTGAAGTGCTAACCAAAAACACACCAAATTTTGAACTCATCGTCTGCTTGGGTTTTTTTGCATTTTTTTTTGCTATTTTTTTCTCCCTTTTTTCAGAAATACAGACAATGACGGTTCCTAATTAAGTTGAACCGATTCTAAAATGTTTAAACACAATAAATATTTTTTAGGTGAAAAGCTTTTTCGGCCTTACTTTACCACAAAACATTTCACCTTTAAATTTTAATGATTCTACAAATCGATGTGATTCAATAATGAAAATGGAAAAAATGGTGAACATTTAATTTTACTTTAAGTTCTTAATTTTTGAAATCTTTTCAGATGGAAGAAATTGATGAACGTTTCGATCGAATTTTATCAAACAGATACCAAGGTATTAGCACTTTCCCAAGACACATTATTCGATAAACTTTTTTAAAGTGATGCACGTATATTAAATTTTGTTTAAATTTTAAATTATTATTAAATTTTAAAATATTTGTTTTAATTTACTTAAAATATTTTAATTACCCATTCTTAACAAATGTCGAATGATTAAATAAATATTCTAATAAATGCTTTTGTTTTTCTGCATTAACTAATTCTACATATTTTACTCTACAAATTTGGAATTTCAGTAAAAACTCAGAAACATACTTTTTATTACCTTTTTGTTTTTGTAACTCTTTTATTCCCCCACTCAGGCTTTTCTGGAGTGAAAAATAAATTCAAAACATTCAAATTGAAATTTTCGTGTTTTTGGTTGAAAGACAATAATTTGAATTTGAACTATTTTTTTAATTTAAAATTGTCAAATTACTATGATTCAATTTGATGTTCCCACATATTTTCAAAAGCAGCAAAAAAATATTTATTTACATTTCCAAAAGTTTGATTATACTTCCACGGAATGAAAGTTGTCAGAGTTTTATCAGCTCCAATATTCATTTGTTCTTTTTTTATTGTACCCCGAAATGCAATTATTATCATTTCCGATATAACACTTTGAGTAATAATAAGTTGACATTCACCATTAAAATATCCAGCACATGAATTACGAATATAGTGTACAGGTTTTTCCCATTTTACATTTGGAATACTATTTGCAAAACATTGTTGTGCCATTTCAGCGCTGTTAATTGTTTTTGGTGGAATAAATGAAGCCACAACAAAATTACTCACCGCTTTTGCAAAATTTTTATCAAAAGAATCTTCAAATTATGAAGAATTTCCAAAATCCAAAAAACAATAAAAAATAATAATAAAAAGTTCCCCCCACATTTATACGCTTTTTTTAGCAAACAATCAAACAAAAAAAAAGAAAAAAATTGATTATCAAAAAGTGAAAAAATTCCTTTTTTTGATCAATAATTTTATCAACACACATATTTTGAGAGATTCATTCAAAGTTTAAAATGATTCATTTCTGTCCTGATTAGGAAGGAGGAATGGGAAAAAATTACTGATAAGTTGAAGCGCAAATAATTGATTATTATTGCAAAATGGAAACTTTCCATTGGAAAGTAAAAAAAAAATAAAGAAAAAGTTTATAGAAGAACGATGCTAGCAAATTTCTATTTTTGGTGAAATTTTAAGCTATTTTTTATCTATGTTTCGAACAATCACATACAACAACAAAAAAATTTTTTCCTATGAAATTTGTTTATTTAAATAATACCAGTAAAATTTTTAAACAAAAAGGAAATGAATAAAAATTATTTCTCTTTTGAAATTTTTGTTTTATTTTGTCTTCGTAAAACTTTTCCCTTTTTTTCACTTAATATAAAAAATCATGGATTTGACTGTAAAATATCAAATGAAAAAAGTTAAAGATCTTTTTTTAATTTAATGTTATAATGCAACAAAGGATTTTTTGGCAATTTAAAGTGCCAAAAAAGTGCATTCCCCTGGGCGTTAGCAGAAAATACTCCGGCATATGCCTATTAAGCATATTTCGAACCCTATAAACCCATTTTGGGGCGAAAAACGCTGGGACATAAGTTGAGATTCCCTTGTGAACATCTTTAACTTTTTTCATTTGATATTTTACAGTCAAATCCATGATTTTATTTATTAAGTGAAAAAATGGAAAAGTTTTACGAAGACAAAATAAAACAAAAATTTAAAAAGAGAAATAATTTTTATTGTCAGAATGTTATAAAAGATATTTTTATTTGATTCTTTTACGTTTAAATTATGCTTTAGCATATTTGAATATCTATTTTTTAAAATTACATCAAATTTATTTAAATTGGCTAATTTTTGACAAAAATGTTCCTAACATTTTTGTTTATTTTGCAACTATTTGATTTCGTAAACTTAACAAATTTGTTACTTAAAAAAGTTGTTTTTTCAAAAAGTTATTTTTATAGTTAAAAAATAAATAAAAAGAACGGTTTTTTTATTTGTTATATCTGTCATTTTTTTTTGTTTGTATTAAACTTACATAATATTTCATCAAAAGAGAAAAAAGGAAATATTTGTAAATCCACCTTCTCACATTTTTTTAAAACAACTGATATTTTTTTACGTGTCTGTAAACATTGAAGAACACCAACTTTTTTAAAAAGCAAACAGCAAAAAAAAAAGTCAAATGTTTTTTATTTGGTTTTGTATTAATGATTCATAAAAACGGTAACTAAAGTGTAGTTTAAATATTGAAAAGAAAAAACAAATAAACAGGAAAAATATTTGTCAAGAAAGAGTTCTATTTTTAAAAAGTTGCATACCGGAAAATGAGAAATTACGGTAGGAAATGTTAAATAAAAAAGTGACGTGTGTTCTTTTTTCAAAGAAAATATTTTGACTAAAATGATTGAAGACAGTTTTAATCAAATTTGCTTTTTTGTCGTAAAATATGTAATTAGTTTTGGTTAGAAATCAGACATCTATAATTAAGGACACTTTAAACCCTGCATTGTTGATAAATGTTTGTCACAGAAGGATTTTAGAAATTATTCACATTGTTTTTCTGTTATAAAAACAGAAAAAAAATAATATTTTTTTGCAAAAGAGTCAAACAGTCGAAAAATGACTCTTTCTTCTTCCTATTGGCATTAACATTCAATACCATGGAAATTTTTTAAAATGTTTATATCATTAAAAATATCATTGAAAATATAAGCATTTGTGTTTCAGGCATTTTTATAAAGAGAAATTCCAAGAAAAAGAAATTTAGTTTAAAACTCACAAATACATCAATTTTTAAGATTATGTTTCGAAGCAGTAAAAAACTACAGGTAATCGGCTTAATTAAAAATGAAACAAAATGCAAAACTTCGATTTTAAAGCATAACATTGTCATCATTTTTTTATAAGCTGCTAAAAACAAAGAAGAACATATTTATCAACAATTTTATAAAAAAAGCTTTAAGTCTTATTTTCTTTTTAAGAGGTTTAAAGTCGCAAAAAATGTTATCTGCGTTTTTTGGGCAAACAGCCAACATTTTTCAAGAGGAAATGTGTTATCAGTAAATAACAGTTTTTTTAGTTCCAAAACTTTTTTTTTTTTTCAAACTTAAATTCTTTTTTTATTTGGGCTAATATTCTATTGATTTATTTCAAAGAAAGATTCGTAATTTGTTACTTGTTCTATTATTAAAAATGAAATCGTATCTCGCTTTTATTTTCTTTAGCTTATTTATTATTGCATTTGGAAAAATTGATGTCTTTCAAAATATAAGTATCGAATTAGGTTACAATCAAATAGCATTTTTTGAAACACCTCAATACCCTCAGCTTCATAATTCCAATGATTTCTTTTTACATAATGTTACATTTTACACAAAGGATACATTTGTCAATGTGAGTGCTTAATTTTTTTTACCTTTTAGCTGGGGGCCGTCATTGTCTATTTTTTCTGAAGACACAGAGAGAAAAAATGGCAAGAAAAAAAAATACAAGCAGGCGATGAGTATTTTTTTTCCCACCCAGTGCAAAAAAATAAGTTTATAAAAAAAAGTGTCTAAAAAATTTTTATATTATAAATTACTATTTGTAATTTATTGAAAAGTTAAACAAATGTAATTTAATAATAATAATATTTTTTTGCACCGGCTGGGATTCGATCCTGGCCAAAATATTTTAAAACATTTTTGTTTTTCTTTCAAACTTAAGTTCTTTTTTTATTTGGGTGCGACCATGCATGAAAGGCTAAAGTGATAACCACAGACACACCAAATTTTATACTCATTGCCTGCTTGGGTTTTATTTCTTGCCATTTTTCGACGACGGTCCATACTTTTAGTTTCAAACTTTTTTTTAGGGAACTCGTTGTGTTTTACTATGGCAAGGTTCAAATTGGTATGAATCACCTTTTCAAAGTGTTAATGAAATTTATGTCTTTAACACTTTGAAAAGGTGATTCATACCAATTAATGTCTTTAATATTTCTACATATTTTTTGCAAACATTTTATTTTTGGCAGCAATATGATGGATATTTATATTTTGAACAATGGAATGATGATTGCCCCACTGAATCAATGAGTCGTGAATTTATTTTTGAATTCATCGCTAGTAGTTATGTTTGTTGTGGTTTTTTTATAAATTTTATTGAGAACGGTAAGCTTCCACATTTTATATTTTTCTCTGAACCCTTCTTGAAACAAAAATTGTCAGAATTAATAGTTTTATTTTTATGTGCAAAAATTAATGAATTTTTAAACAGAAGGTAAAATGTTGACCATTTTAAATTAAAAAATAAAAATAAAATTTTTAATTCGCTAAAAAATGCAAGTTGATATTATTTCTTTAATTTCTTAAAAAGAGAAGACTTACTGCCTATACATTTAAAGTCATGACAATGTCCACAAATTGCACCTTTACCTTCATTTTTGCATTTATTAGGGCATTTTCCAAAATGATCTTCAAAAAAACATGCTCCTAAAAATAAAGTTTTTACATCTCGGCAGGTTCAGCTTTGTTAAAAGAAAAATTTTGTAACAAAATTTGACAATAAATTTTGAAACACCCAATTTAAAAAAGAACTTACCACTAAATAATCCACTTGACCATTAATTTGCAGTTTATTGAATTGAGTGAATTAATTAAAGCCAATAAAACAGCAAAAAATTTTAACAAACATTAAAGTTGAACTCGTTTTTTGAAAAGAAAATGTTTTAAGAATTAAACAAACAATAAAATGATGGTATGTGATAACAAATTTTTCAGCCATATTTTTACCTTTTTCAACCCATAAAAAGAGCTTTATTTACATTTTTGATGAAGTTTTTAGCTGTCTTGATTTATGTTTCAAACAATTACATACAAGAACAAAAAATGTTTTTTCTATAAAATTTGTTTGTTTGGACAGTCATGTTTTATTCAATTCAATACAAAGGGATCAAAAAAATGGTTTGGTTTTTTTAAAATGCAAAAATTTTGAAATATTTTTGGACTTGGAAATATGAATGACAAATATTTTTATTAATAAATAAATATTTTTTTTTGTGTTCACTTTCAAAAGCTTTTGACGGACATGTGTTTTTGCANTGTTTTTGCAAATTTGTTGCTCTTTTTAATAAAAAGATTCCTTTTTTAATACATTTGAAACCATTTTAAACTGTTGAAAATAATTAAAATAAAAATTTTGATTACAGTGTTACACAGAAAACTGATTTTATCTTCATTAGCTTTAAAACAGTAAATATATTAATTTCCTTTACGTAAAATTAAAGATTATCTTTAACAAATTTATCCATGAAAATATCATTGATAATTTGAAATCATTTTTGTTTTTTTATAATTAAAAAAATGTCAATAAGAAAAAAATCAGATTTCCAAGGCAGCTTTTCTAAATCCTTTTCAAGCCCACTAAAATTTCATGGAAATAAAGTTTTTTCAAAAATCCATAAGAAAAAAACTAAATGTAAGAAAACACATTTGTATCTTTTTGGACTTGCTTCGAAAGATTGATGCATATTTTTGCCTCCATTAAAAATTGCAACATTTCGGACCAGGTTTTTGGTTTTAAAAATATCGTTTTCTTTTTTTCTCTCTAGAGGCTTAAAAAAGTTGATTACATCTATTTGAGCAAATAAGACATTTTCAAGAAGAAAAGTTTTATCAGTTTTTAGGCTTAAAAAAGGTGTTTTAAGCTCCAATTTTTGAACACGTTTTTTTCATTACCACAAAAGCTTTTGTTATTGATTTATTTCAAATTTATTTCTTTTTGTCGATTGTTTTTAAAACCATGAAAATGTATTTTGCCTTGATTTTAATTAGTTTATTTGCTTCTGTTTTTGGAAAATTAAATGTTTTTCAAAATAAATCATTGGATTTAAATTACAATGAAATTATATTCTTTGAAACTCCAAATTATCCTCAACTTCAGAGTTCAAATGATTTCTTTTTATATAACATTACTTTTAATTCAAATGAAACTTCTGTTAATGTATTCTTTTTGATATTTGCGTTTTTTAATTAAAACTGTTTATTTAGGGAACAAGATGCACTGTAGTGATTCAAGCTTTAACTTTTTACCATGCACCATATAAAAATACTAAAGAAATATTTGTTTTTAAATCTTCATCATTCTATTTGCAATCATATTTTTTTGCCTTCTTGTACGATGCACTACAAGGTTACATTTTTTTTCAAGAAGACAATGATGATTGTCCCTTTGAATTATTTGCTCGTGATATTCCATATAAATTTACTGATGAAACTGAAATAATATTTTTACAATCATATTACCAAAATTCATCAGCTTTTTTGAGTCCATCAGTTGGACCACAGAATACTCCATCCTGCAAATGGCAATTCTCAGCTCCTAAAGGTTATGGATTTAAGCTTGTTATTCAAAAATTTGATATTTCAACAACATCACATTTTCAAGTACATAATAGTACTTCTATGTTATTAAAGTTAGTAAAATGAATGTACTTAAAAACCGTAATGATGGGTAACATAATTGATACCCTTTACGATTGCTTCATTCGAATTTTATCATAGTCTCCTTTTTTGTGTGGAATTTTGTTATTTTGAAAAAATTCTGTATAATAAAGATGTTGTTAAAAGGAAAACTTAATATCATGTATTTCAGTGAAAGAAGTGTAAAGTTGAATCATCCAATTTATAATATGGACGGATATCTTCAAATAAATTTGGAAAAGAATAATCCTAACTTTGTTGATGAATTTAACTGTTATATATCTATTGTCAAAGAAAATTTTGAAAAAAGTGATGGAAATTGTGTTGTCTCAAATAGCGGGGGAAAAATAACATGGACCTCCAATGCCAATTTGACACATGGATATGAAACTAATGTTTTTTGTAAATTCAATATTACTGTTAAAGTTGGAACATCATATTTGATTTCGGTAGACCAGCTTAGTATTGAAGGTGGTGTGGATTTCCTTAGCTATCATGATGATGAATACAGCAATATTTTAAAGCCCAAGGATCAATTTGTGCTTTCTCCGTATAAAAATAGCTCCGACAAAGTCTATTTTTTTGAATTTGACAGTGATGGGAGCTTTGTTGCATCCGGATTTTCTATTACTTTTGATGAAAATTGTAAGTTTCTGTAATTATTACATTTGTTTTTACTTTAATGCGAATTGAATTCTTTAATTACATCAGTTTTAAAGTTTATACAAAACTCATTTTTGATAAAATTTTTAGCTTGTGTTTGTAACAATCCAATTATATCTTGCGACAATGTCAATTACACTGTAATGAAGGACACAGATTACTTATGTCAAAATATAAAATGTACCTTTTTGGTATGTTTGCTAAACTTATCAATCAGATTCATTCTTGCTTTAAAATTTGATCTAGATAAAACCGTGTCAAAGCAGTTTAACATATTTGTCTGTTAAAACGAAAAATTTTTTGCTTGGAGATTTTATCTATGTTTTTTCAAATGATTCTATTGTCTACGGCTCAGAGTTAACCAGGTATGTTTTATTTTATTAAAAAGTGAAAACAATTGAACAACAGTTTTATTGAAAATATTTAAAGATAAGCGTTTTTTTCACTGACTACAACTTTTGAGCTTTAAATCAAAAGCAATGCTCACACATTTTGCTGTTTGGAATTCTAAAATGTTAAAATGCTGAGCATAACTTTAGCTTTTTACTAAATAGAACGTTCTTTGTCATTAACGATTCACTTTTCAGTTTTGGTTATGAGGGTGAAATTTATTTGGCAGCCGATAATGAAAACATTTTGCAAATTGGAAGCACATCCAACGGAGAAAAATCTGCTCTGATTATTGTAGCACCATTTGAATGTTTGTAAAAATTTTTCTGTTATTTTTCTTTATCATATTTTTACAGTGCCCCCTGTTGATATCAAAATCGTATTAACAAGTGATGCACCAACATTTATACTTGATGAAACAGTCACAAATTTTGCGACCGTTCAGGTTGACGAAGCTTTGGTAAGTTATTTCAAAAGTATTTCATGGGATTTTTACTTATACATTTTCAATGTTATTGTTGTTCAAAAGATGCCCCCTTTACTCATTAAAATAGGGTATTTTACCTGAAAAATTCTGCCATATATTTTTTTAAATTATTTCGACTTATAAAAGAAATTTTTCAAGGTTTCACAGAATGTTTCTATTACAATATATGGCGTCAATTTGAAAGAATGTAACAAGAAGTTTTATGTTGATGCTAAACTGAGCAAAGAAGCAGTATTCACTAAATGGTATGTTCCACCTTTCCGACATTTCAACTAGATTTGTTTCTATTAGAAATTACACATCTTGAGATTTTTTGTTTAAAGATTAAATGTGGGCAAGGGGTACGGTTGGGTGCGATTTGCGCACCCTGGAGCGTGCAGCGAAAAAGGAAAATTTCTTAGGGCTTTAAAAACAGGGACCGTGCAAAATGTAAAAACTCTGAAAAATTGCAATGGGTTCCCCCTACAAATCTGTATTTGCCCCCGTGTAATAGTTGCAATTGAGCATTTTTTTTTCAAAATTTTATACTTGCACAAAAACACATAAAAAGTGATTTAATATTTCTTCGACAAATATGTTTCTCAGTTCTACAACATTGTTTTATTTTCAGCGAAACATCGGAACATTTTTATAAATGCAGAAGTGAAACGGCAGCCATGGCATACTTCCTTAATCAAGCTTCCCATCGCAATGACAAACTTGATGACTGCTTTGTTGCTTTTACGATATCAAGTAATTTTTTACCATTCGATATAAATATAAATAGTTGTAAATTTTTTAAGGGAATTCAAAAAATTGTGTTTTTAACGATACAGTTTTTTTTGTGAGCGGTGATATATCAACCGTGTCAGTAATGGCAACTACCACTGGGAAATGCAATGTCACAATTTTTAAAGTATTTGAAAACTCCTATATACTTTCCAATATTTTCACCACCGCCAAAGATGAAAATGTTCAAATATTTTTTGGACCGGAACAAAAGTATTTATTTTTGGAGTTTAAGTAAGTTTTGATTTATATTATACAAACTTGTAAAACAAAGGGAGAATTATTTTCCCTACTTCAGACAGCCCCGTTCAAAGAAAAAGTGAAAGTGGATTGCGCGTAACCTGCAGCAAAAAAGCCACTCTTTTGACTTCTTTTTTCAAAAAATAGTGGCTTTAAAAAAAAGAAGTCAAAAAAGTGGCTTTTATGTTGCAGCTTACGCGCAGCCCACTTTCCTTTTGGATCTGCAGTGACCTAGCGAAAAGAAAACGTTACTGGAGTGAATTCAAGCGAAAGCAATTTCATCCACATTTTAATTCTTTTTAAAAAGAGATTTCTTTAGTTCAAAGAATGCCAATCAATATAAAAACTTAAGAATTTTATCAGATGTTTACACCGTAAAAGTGCCAAAAAGTGCATCTATGCTTTTAACTTTTACGTAAGTGTTTAAAAAAAATTCTATCAAAAATATATTTTTTCAAGTATATTTTTGGTCCAATTTTTGTGATTTATAATTATTTTATAATTACAGATTAATCAAGCCCCCCTTTTATGAAGAAATATTGGAAGCTCCTTATTTCACATTTTTGGGAACTCTTCATTATGGGCTGAGAAGATGTTTTAGTTTTAATCTTCCTGATTTTATTACTTACAGTGTTGGCAATGTATCTGTTCAATTTACGGTGTTGGAATTAGAAAAAGGCAGCGACATTTATTTCCATACAAATAACAAGAAATTGAGGTAATTTAGCGTAATAGCGTATCAGTCCCCTGTTATATATTTTCTGATTCCCCACATACTGTGCTATTAAACTATGTATTATTTAGCCTCTAGTAGGCGATTTTCGAAATTTTTTCCCAAAATTTCGAAAGTCGAAATTTTTTCGGCGCAAAAAACATAAAAAAATTTTTTTGTTTCACCCTGTTTGTAGCCCTTAGTCAAATGTACAATCGTGGAAAATAACTTTTTTGATATCTTTACTTCCTGATTTTTGGCGATTTTTGTGTATTTCGGCCATTTAATAACTTTAATAATCCATAAAATCAGATTTTCAGAACAAAATGCAAAAAATAGCGATATCAGTAATTTTTTTTTCAACTATTTTTATCGATTGATAATTACAGAATTCTTTAAAAAATTTCAATGTATCACTCGATTTTAAAAAATTGAAATTCTTTGGTAGACCGTCTCTTAAAACTTAATACCAAAAGCGCTATATAGAAAAAATTTTGAGGCGGGTTTTTCGATTTTACGAAGCCTTTGATCTTGAACTGCCGGCTGCAAAAGTTCAAAGAATTTCTCGATTTTGGAGGGGCTATATCCCCCATAGCCTCCCCCTAAATACGGCGCTGATATGGTTTTAGGGCAAATATTAAATAGAATTAATTATGAAACCTAAAATATAGTACTTTCGTCAGATATTCAACGGAACAAAACTAACCAAAGGACGGAATTCGATAACTAATGATAATATCTTTTCGAAAACCTAAACTATCTCCTGTTGTGAAATTACAACTACTTTTTTAGAATTAATCATGTTGGTGAAACTTTTATGTTTAAAAGTCAAAATGTGTCTTTATTTTCCAATTACATAACATCAAGACCTTATTGTGGTTCATATTTGTACATCGAAACAACGCAGCCGTTTCCAATATTAAGTAAAAAATTTATATGACATAAATGATCGTTGTGGTTCCAAACGGATCAAGTTAAATGTATTACATATCGCTTATCTGTTAGAATTCATATTGTTCAAAGAATATGTAACAAATTTTAATTTTGACAGAAAAATTTTTTTGTAAATAATGTAATTTTTTTATGACTTTTGACACATATTTTATAAAATGTCAAAAATGTTTAATTATCTAATTTATTTAATAATTTTTATATCGGAAAATTAACCAATTACAAAATGGAGAAAATTCAAGAAATTCTCGATTTTCTATGGTTGAAGGCACGTTATATGGAATAATATTATTTTGTACCCATAATTTTTTAAGTGCCCATAATTCATCTTAATTTTCCCATAATCAATTTTTTTTTCAAAATGAAGTAAAAAAGTGTGGAATTGAACTTATTCTTGTTTTAAATAACGTAAAATAAGTTGTTTTTACTTAAATTATTTTTTTAATTTGTTTCAATGATAATTTTACCCATAATGTATTTTTTAATAAAATAATTTTATTTTTTAAGCATATTTTTTTATGTAACTTTTTTAAAAAACCAGAATTTTTTTATCAAAAAAGCAACAAATAAAAACTTTAAAAAACAGATAAGTTTTACAAAAGCTTAAAAAAAAATTTCAGAAAAACGAAGCAAAAGCTTAAACAGTAACAATCAGAAAATTTCTTCAATAAATCAGCAATAAAAAAATCGTACATTATCTTTTTTTTGCTTTTTTGATGCACCAGCTCGATTTCGTCCAGCAGAAGTTAAAGTTTGACGGCGTTCTTCAATTGCAATAAATTTTCGCTTGAGATGACACTGAACAACAGTTACATATTTGCATAAAAATAAATTGATATGCAATAAGCTTATATGTTCCATCAATTTGAAAAGGATTTTGTGATCGAAATTGATCCATTTAATCTTGACATGTGATAATTATTGAAAAATCTGTTTTTTTTTTTGATTTTGTACATCAATTTTGTATTTAAAGTCAACAATTGCAGGTTCCCCACCAATTTATCAATATCCATAAGAAAGTTTGACAATTGTTTATGTAGATAAACAAAGTTGCGGACCCGGAGACTTGTTGGAAGAGAGCGAATTCCTTCATTACGAAAAGCTTGGAGACAAGCTTCACAAATTTAACTTATTTGCTGACAGTGTCTTTATTTTTATTAATAACAAAAAATGAAACTTTTACGTTTGTACTAATTGATAATTCTATCATATTTTCGCTTTTAAAAACGAAAGCAGACTTTTCTTTCGATAGTATCAACAACATAATTTTGCTTAGGCAACAACTTCATCAAAAAATCAAACTTTCATTGAAGCAAATTAAAAAAATAATTTAAGTAAAAATAACTTATTTTATATTATTAAAATAAGAATAAGTTCAGTTCCACACTTTCTTACTTTATTTTGAAAAAAAATAGCTTATGGGGAAATTAAGATAAATTATGGGTAGAAACTAATATTATTACACGTTATATATTTGAATTGTGTCACTTTTTGTTTTTGTTAATAGATATTTTAATAAATAAATATTTTTTTGCTAATTTATTATATTAATTAATTGATATTGATAGAAACAAGCGGATTAAATTTAAGATATAAATGAAAACATTCTTATATATGGACCAAATATCAATGATTTCAAATTTTAAATTGCATGAAGGAGTATAGTGACTTTTATTGTTTACCTAAAAAAATCTTTTCTCATTTTTTCAATAATATTCTAAAAGTACCGGCTTTTTTTAAACCTTCACATGGGACGCCAACGATTGCTCCAACCTGAAGACCAACAGGACCTGATGCATTCTTTAGATAACACGTTCCACCTTGGTAATTATCCCAAACATAGGCAAAGCATCCAGATACACCAAGACATATTCCGCAACAATCACCTGGTTGACCTGCTGTGACAACAAGATCTTGCCCAACAATGTTTCGATCGGGATAACTATCACAGCATGCTGAAAGCTAAAATTATTTCTTGTACAAAATTTTTGCCTCCTTACGATCTCTTTTTTTATCACTGAATGATCGAGCTCCAACATCCAACAGATTGAAAGCAGCTGAAATAATTTTTGTCGCTTTTTATTGTTAAATTTTAAATCAGGAACTAACCAATGGAAACAATAAGAACAAAGACGATTGAAAGTTTTAAAAAAGCCATTTTTGAGTAATACAAAGTTTTAAAAATGATGAGAATATTGGAGTTTCCATGGGTTTATATATCTCTTGTGTTTGCCACAAAAAACTGAAATCAGATCAGCCATAATATTTGCTTACTCATTTTTCTACAATAACAAAATTAAATTCTACACTTTTCTGGGAATCTGACATGCTGAAACATACAGTGTGTTTACCAGTGAATCAAATATTTAACCGAAAAGGAGGAGTTTTGCCAGAAAATGAAAGTTTGTATAACAAAATTAAATCTTACTTTTTGTCTTGACATCTGACGTCTTGAAGAACACATTGTGACTAATAATGACTCAGATAACACATAATACAAAACAGCTTTGCCAAAAATAGATACCATATTTACAAAGTTGAGTTTTTTCCATTGATCAAAAAAACGTTTTACATTTTTCTTGACAAAAAACTTCCGTAAAACCATCAAATCATGTTGATCGACGATATAAAAAAACTAGGAGGAGATCAGCAATAAACTCCTCCCATGTTTTTAAAGAAAAACTCATTTTTATT
>CABFKP010035945.1:0-15330 GCA_901779475.1 Panagrolaimus davidi
TTATGCAAAAAAATTTATTTCAGTTTATTGCTATTGGATTTCAAGGTGGCTCAAATCAACAAAGTTTAATTGAACTTGTTGGTGGTAATCAGAATTGTACAATTGTTTCATCCAATGAAGGCAAAATTACGAAATTTCTTATGTCAAAAATTCGGACCGCTGCATCGTAAGCTACAATAATTATTCCATTTTTCTGTAAAATAATTTTGGAATTTTAGTAATGGTGGAAGATATTGTTAAGCCTAATGTGATATCGGGATTTTCATATATCACCTCATTTATCTAATAATTGTAAATGTTTACTGTCTGCTAATCAGTAATTCAATCTATGCTCATTTCTTGCATTGTAGGCAGTGAGTTCGAAGCAGTATTCTATAGCAACTAATAAATGTTTTACTGCTTCAAAAAATTTATCTTATCTACAATATTTTAACGTTTTTGTTTATTGTTTATTCTAAAAATAAAAATAAATGCTTAAATTCTAAAGTCACATATTTTCTTATCAGTAAACACAATATAGAAAAGAGTATAAACAACGCATAAAACTTTGTCCCCACAAAACAATTTTATGAAAAAAAGATAACGGTTTTTTTTGTGCAGTTTTAATTTAATTCATTTTGCAGTAATCTAAATTAACAACGGTGTTTTATTTTCGTTTGAAATGCGTTTATTACTGTTATTTTTATGTTTCGCAGGGTATTTTACCACGAGCAATCGAGAAAAATATTTTACCGGTCCACGAAATAAAACATTGGCAATATTATTTCAAACAAGTTATGGAATGACAGTAACACAACTACTTTTTTCAAATAACTTTGTTTCGGCAATTCAAAATGTTACGATGAGAACGTCTTCCACGTGGTTAAATAAATATATCCTTTTTCCGTTTGACAGTAGTAAGTTTGAAAAAAGGACAGTTGTAAACCGCTGTCCTTTTTTTTTCAAACTTAACTCGGTCGGCTTACTAAACCGCTGCTCACCCCGTGGAATGATATATTCTTTCCAGTATCCATTGGAAAAAATTTGCATAAAAATCATTCGCCGAGAAAAATGTAATCGCTTTATTCTCCAAATAATTTAAAGATGGTGCCGAAGATAGTGAAAAAGTGAACGAGAATCCAGCAGATGTTCAAAATGTTTTTTCGAATATTCCAAATTATGGATGTCCCGGAGGTAATCCATGTGAAGCAAAATCTCATTGTCCTCGTCCGATTTTTTCTGTTATCAATGATACCATAAATGATCCAATGTTTGTACAAGGTTCAATAATTATACTTATCACTCAATCAAATATCGAAGATCTTGATAACAAAAATTCAGTTTTTTCAAATATTAAGAAAAAACAAGCTCGTATAATTGTATTGATCCCGGATACAGTAAATCCCTGTGGAATGTCTTGGACAGATCCACGAAATCAAGCTTTGATTACATTATCTGAGATTAGTGATGGAGCTTTATTATCTCTTCAATCTCGAGATATTTTAAATATCATTTTTCCAACATTTCTTCCAACAATTTATAGAAGCAATATTCTGGAAACAATAAATGTTGGAAATTGTGCAAATGATGAAATTTATGTAAATATTGGATCGAATTCAACTGTATTTACAATTGTTTACTATGGTAAAGAACCCAGTGTATCAATTGTTGATCCTTTTAATAATACATATATTTTACCAAACTTAATCAACAGTGTTATCCATTTTTATGGTATTTATCGACATGCGGTCAATGGAAAATATAAAATTGTTGGAAGTTCAAGTGCAAAAGGAGATAATTGTATTCTCAGCATTTATTCGAGTTTTGCGTAAAAATTTATGAATTCATCAAAATTTATGAATAAAATCCAAAAATCTTTGCAAATTTTTGCCGTGAACAATTTAAAAGAGTATTTCAAATTTATATCAAAATTAAAAACTTTTTTTATTATTTAAATTAATGACAATAAATAAAAACGGAGATCTTATCACAAACTTTTTACATAAAGTAATTCAATGAGGCTGATCTGTTTAGCTTCTATGCTTTATTTATTACAAATATTTAAACTGAAACATTTTACATGAATTAGAGATTTCTCCAAAACAATGCAGAAAAAAACATTTTATTACAAAAAATCTTTTACATTATTAATGTAACATTAAAAAACATTTTTTGTTTTTTTTTGAATTTTTTGGATCAAATTTTTTAATGAAATTTTTTATATTCAAAGAAAAAAGGATGCCGGTTTTTAGAAAAGTTAATTATAATATTACAAATACGAGATAAAAAGGAATTATCAAAAAAAAAGAAAGAAAAAAATTGTGAAATGTAAAAATAACATAATAAAAGCAATACAAAACCTCACAAAATTTTAACATCAGTTTTCAAAGTTGACGCCTGGGATTTTTAAAAGATATTTTAAAAAATATTTTTCTTATGCCGGGGTGATCGTAGACGTATTCATAGGAGTATGAGTTGTCTTACTAATTGCGGTAACATGTGAATCATTTTTCTTTCGAATAGTATTAAGTGTAAAAGCAACGAAAAGGAATCTGAAAGCATTATTATATTCAAAAACATTTTCTAAAGAAAAACATACTCATTCATTGCATGAAATGTCATCATTGATGGAGTACCAGTTAAAAAGATTAAAAATTGATTTGTTGTTAATGGCTTTAAAAGTCTTGGAGGGATAAGCATTCCAGCATGAAAAAGTGAGGTTAAACATGTCTGAAAAATAAAAGGCTGATATTAAAAGTTATTGTAGGGTGTTTGGACAATAAATGGTTCCAACAAACAATAGCGTAAAAGCCAACTTCGGAGTCGCACCATAAACTTCTCAATTCAACTGATTTAAAAAAAATGTTTTACCTGAAAGAAAAACCGCTTTTCTCGACTTCCATGTTTTGATCTTGTGTCTGAAAAAAAAAAGTTAAAAAAGTTTAACAAAATAAGAAAATATTTAAAATAAAATAGTATGACACTTCATTGTCATTAAACTTTTTGTAATAACTTACTTTGTGTTCTACGTTTCCATAAAAGTCCCAAAATTAGACAATCCAAGCAAAGGGTGAATGAAACAAGTGCAATTTGCGTAAAAAGATTTATAACAGCTCCAGGAGATTCATCACATTCTGGTTTATAAAAACTCCAAGCATAAAATTGATTTGAATAAAAATAATAGCATCCATAATAAATGAATAAAGTTACATGTGAAAAGCAAAAGAATGAACTAATTCCCAAAAATATTATTGTATTTTTGCATGTAAATGCTGTACGATATCGGGCAGGAAACATAATTGCAAAGCAACGATTTGAAGATTTTACAACTTGAATATAAACGGATAATGTATGCCATGCCGTTTGATAATATCCCATAAATGCCGTAAAATTTGATTTTTCTAATTCTGGATTACTATAAAGAAACTGTTAATACAAAGGTTGGATGAAGGCCAGGGGTCTTTCAGGTCCTGGCTCTGCTTATTTTTTTTTGACCCGGTGTCGGCACAGAAGTCAACCTAAAAGCTTGGAACAGGGCTCCCAAGGGTTTTCAGCTTAAATTTACCACCATGTGAATCCTCAATCCCCCCAAGACAGTTTAGGCCATGCATTTGTATAAAAATGTCAATCTTTTTTTTTATTTTGGATAGTCTCATTTAGTTAAATGGACTTAACATGGATAGTTTTTGCCATTTATAGCATCAGGATTTGGACATTACCACGAATACATATTTTAAGCGGACTGTCTGATTGCTCTTTTGCTTAAAATCGGAAGACGGTGAAATACATTTTTTATTTTCACCACGATGGATTGGTTGTTGATCGAAGAAATGTCTTAGAAAAAGATTGTACGAAAGTGATTTTTTGAAAACGAAAAAGTCTGCTTTGTTTAAATTTGATTTTATATTTTTTATAGATTTTTATGATTTAAGAATATTCAAAGTTGTAAATTATGCAAGATTTTCTCATGTGTCTACTCCCTCTTTAATATTTTCTTAAAAGCCTCAAGGGAATTTACATTTTTATCAAACCTCCAAATTGCTAGATTGTAATACTGTAATTATGAAAAGTGAGAATATTTTTAATGCTTTTGACTTTTTATTCAATTACTCCTTTCAACTTAAGAAGCTTTTTACCGTTTTACAAAAACTTACATAAGAACTGAAGAAAATATTAAAAACATATAATCAAATAAAATCATAGTTTCAATAATACTATGAACACCACAAATTAGTCCAAATGCGTTATGAAGTAATGGCTGCTTTTTAATGATATACATTGATGTAAAGGAAGAAAACAATCCAAAACTTCCAATCTGAAAATTAAATATTTGCTTTTAAAAGTGAAGGTTTAAACTTACAGTATAAATCGTTGCTGCAGCAAAAAAATTATATGACATAATTATTTTTGTTCTAATTTGGCTTGCTCAAATTAGTTATACCTCAAAAGTCTAAAAAATGAAGGCTTTATATACTTAATTTTTTTTCAAAAATTTTTTACAATTAAAAAGATTTGTATAAATTTAACAGAAACGTGGGATAAAAGAAATTCACAGAGTTCATATAGGCGAAAGAAATTCTTTTAATTTGTTTATTTTATAGAACAACCTTTTGTTGCCTTAAGCTAAAAAGAATAATTTTTGCAAATGTATTTGTTTGACGTTTTTGTTCTTAAAACAAATGTTTTGATTATTTGAACTTTGGATTTCTAAAGATAATCCTTTTTTCAATAGAAAACAGACATTTTAAATATTTTTTGAATTTGTATGAATTACATTTAAAAGGAAAAGTCCGCTTTTAGAAGTATCGTTTTTGGAAATAAAACAATAAAAGATGAGAAATGAAAGATAAAACAGGCAATGATTTTGTTTCTCTGGGAAATAAATGAAGGAAGGAATAAAAATAGGTTAAAAAGAAGGATAAAGCAAAAAAAGGATAATGGCAAAAGATTCTGAAAATTCAACAAAAGTTATTTTAAGAAGAACAAAAAAAATTCTTTCTTGTTAAGAGACACAAAACTATTGCCAAAATATGAAAATGTTTAAAGTCAAATTCTCAAAATTAACTCAACATTTATACTAAAAGTTTTACACTTCAATAACATTTTGTTTTAACAAATTTTTTCATATTTATGTAGGATTTGATGATAAGATCTGAAAGTGAGCTGTCAAAAAAGAATTTTAAAATTGGCAAGAGTAAAGTGAATCGCTTTGAAAGATAATTCTGAATAAATTTTGTAACTTAAAATACGAAAAAAAACATTTTTTACAACTCAAGGGTTTTAATTTTTGGCCATTATTATGTTAATATTTTCTTAAACTTTAAATAGCACAGCTATAAATTAATAAAAAAACCGTTAAATTTTATTAAATTAATTTGCAAATAGCAAATTTAAAGCAATTTTAAAAAAGGGAGAAAACTTTATTCTAACACGAAACAACATATTTTTCTTGCAAAATGTGTTCTATCCCTATTAAGCTTTTGTTGAACCATCACATAAAAAATAATAAAATTGTAAACTATATTTATAAAGTCGCTCTCAAACATCAAATGCTTCTAACTCCCCGCCCATAATGTAGAAAACTGACGTTTTAGATATCTGATTTTAAACCTATATCAAAAAAGTTGAAACATAGGAATTAATATTTTTTTCTTGGAAAGAAATGGCGAAACAATCGAAATGAAAAGAGAAGCAAGAAATTTCTTGCCAAAGAGCTAAGAAGAGAAGGCTTTTTATACAAGTTTTTTCAAGAAAAATTTTTTATTACGTTATATTTTTTAAAAGTACTTTTACGTAAATTTTAAAGAAATATAAAATAAAGAGAATTTTTGAAGCTACAATGAAAAACCTTTCATTACCGTAATCAAAAAATGAAAGTTTTGCGTATATTTGTTAGTAATGTTTTTTATATTTTGAATTTTTGAAGATAATCTTTTTTCTTTTTTGAATGGCTACATATTACTTTTAAAGTCTTTTATAGACAATATTTTTTTAAAAGATAAAACAATAAATTGTTAAAGATAGAAAATGAATGGCCTTTTTTCTTTAAAAGAAAAATGACGGATGAGAAATAATAGGGTTGAAAAAAAGGGAGCAGGAAAGGCGTCGAAAGATGCGTCAAAAAACATGTAAAAATATTAATTTCTTTTGAACACAACAAATCTTGAATAAGTGCTTGCAGCTTTCTGTATTAATTTTATCAATTTAGAGCCATTTTTTACACAACTTCTTTAATTTAAAATTCTTAAAAGTAAAGTGCTTTTAAAGAAAACTGATAAGGGATTTCTAGAAGTGACGTCACGCAAAAATCCCAAATTTCGACTCCCCCCTCCGTCACGTTTTTTCCTTTGATCTTTTGCCGCACGTCAAAGCCGCGTCATATTCAGCTTACCCCCTCCCCCCTAAAATGCGTGACGTCACGTCTGGACAATCCCTAATTGATACATATTTGTATTTTTTTGTAATTAAAATATTTACGATTTTCTGAAAGATTTCCCATAACATTGTTGGGAAACAAAATTTATTTTCAAAAAGTTTTGTAGTCAAATTACAAATTTTTTAAGAAATTTATTTTACCACGAACATGAGATTCTAATTAGATAACTGTCATTTAAAAACAAGAGAGTTCATGCATATTAATATAAAATAAGAAATTCATCACTGGACACTACAAAAATTGTACAAAAATGCTTAAAACATTTTTTTTATGCAGGAGCTATAATAGGAGTATTGGTACCCTTGCTAGTTGCGGCAACTTGTGAATTATTTTTCTTTCGAATTGTATTAAGTGTAAAAGCAACAAATAGAAATCTTAAAATTTATGTTTACAAAATTATTTCTAAAGAAAAAACATACTCATTCATTGCATGAAATGTCATCATTGATGGAGTACCAGTTAAAAAGATTAAAAATTGATTTGTTGTTAATGGTTTTAAAAGTCTTGGAGGGATAAGCATTCCAGCATGAAAAAGTGAAGTTAAACATGTCTGAAAAATTTTCATGTATTATAATGTTTGAACTATGTGTTGGGCATTCCGAATAGCTTCAACTTCGACCATTGACTCAGCTATTCGGGATAAAAATCAAAAAATTTTACCTGAAAGAAAAATTTCTTTTCACGTTCTCCGAGTTTTGTTTTTGTGCCTGAAAAAAACTGCTGTAGAAAAGTACATTTTAGAACACAAATGCCCTATTCAGGTCATTAGATTTAACTTTAGTTTGATAAACTTACTCTGATTTCGTCTCCATAGAAATGCCAAAATAAAGCCGTCCAGACAAATTGTGAATGAAACAAGTGCAATTTGTGTGAAAAGATTTATAACAGCTCCAGGAGATTCATCACATTCGGGCTTATAAAAACTCCAAGCATAAAATTGATTTGTATAAAAATAATAGCATCCATAATAAATGAATAAAGTTACATGTGAAAAGCAAAAGAATGAACTAATTCCCAAAAATATTATTGTATTTTTGCATGTAAATGCTGTACGATATCGGGCAGGAAACATAATTGCAAAACATCTGTTTGAAGATTTTACAACTTGAATATAAACGGATAATGTATGCCATGCCGTTTGATAATATCCCATAAATGCCGTAAAATTTGATTTTTCTAATTCTGGATTACTGTAAAAGAAAAGGTTGTTTTGTTAGAATTCTGAATGACATTGTGTTAAACATTTTTTATTTGTCTTATTATTGGAATATTTTGTGAGACTTATAAGTATAAATAAGGTAAAACCTATTATTTGTCCCAAAAGCTTTTTAAGTAACACAACTGCTGATTTTATAACATATAGTTTCCACATTTTTTCCTTCGCCCCTTTTTTATTTCATTTTTGTTGTTTTCTAAGAAGTCTATTTTGAAATTTTTAACCTACATTTAAATATACGGTAATTTCATACCTTGATTATGAATGAAGATAGCAGTTATTTACGTTTTATAAACAAACCCTCTCTCTCTTTCCTCTTTTTTTTCTACTTCCTCTTTCGTAGATTTTTTACCGTTTTACAAAAACTTACATAAGAACTGAAGAAAATATTAAAAACATATAATCGAATAAAATCATAGTTTCAATAATACTATGAACACCACAAATTAGCCCAAATGCATTATGAAGTAATGGCTGCTTTTTTATGATATACATTGATGTAAAAGAGGAAAGTAATCCAAAACTTCCAATCTAAAATTTTTTATAAATGTTGTAATTATTATATTTTTTTTTCTCGAAAATGTTGGAAAATTGGCTTTTCAAAAATAACGACATTTTTAAACTTACAGTATAAATTGTTGCTGCTGCAAAAACATTGAAGGACATAGTTATTTTTGGTTTGAAAGTTCCTTGTTTGAATTTGTAATTATCCAACAGTGGAAAGAGTTTTCTAAAAAAGAGACATCACTTTTGTGACATAAAGTTATTTTTAACAAAATGTATAAGAAGTTTCGAACAAAGAAAGTTCACCGAGGAGATAAAATTCTATGAATACGTCTGTTTTAAATATTCATTACCGTAAGTTAAAAAAATTTTGCAATTGTATTTATTTAATATTTATTTAACGTTTTTGTTCTTAAAACAAACATTTTGATTATTTGAACTTTGGATTTCAAAAGATAATCTTTTTTTCAGTAGAAAACAGACATTTAATATATTTTTTAAATTTGTATGAATTACATTTTGTAGAAAAAGTCCGCTTTTAGACATATCATTTTTGGAAATAAAACAATAAAAGATGAAAAATGAAAGATAAAATAGAGAATAATTTATTTGGGAAAGAAATGACAGGAGGAAGGCAAATGTATTGAAAAGATGAATAAAGCAAACAAAAGATAATTGGGGAAAAGATTATGAAAATTCAAAAATTTGACAAAAGCTATTTTAGGAAACAACAAAAGTTTTTTTTCTTGGTAAGAGACACAAGACCATGGTCGATCAAAGTATCCATAAGTGAGCTGTAACGAAAAAAGTTAAAAAACGACAAGAAAAAAGTCGCCCAGCTTCGAAAGGCGTATCTGAATAAATTTTTTAATTTATAATACAAAAATAAAATTTTTTGCAACTGAAATGTTTAAATTTGGAGCTTTTATTCGATTATCAAAAGGTTATTAGTTTTTTTAAACTCTTAATAGTGGAAGTATAACTTAATAAAAAAAGTTACATTTATTAAATTATTTTATAAATAAAAAGTTCAAAGCAACTTCAAAAAGGAAGAAATCTATATTCTTATACAAAAAAACACAGTTTTCTTCCAAAGTGTGTTTTGTCCTTATTAAGATTTTATAACATATAAAAATGAAAAAATTGTAAACCAAATTTATACTGTCACTTACAAATATCAACTGCTTTAAGTTCCCCGCCCATAATATACTTCAATGTAAAACTTACCAATTATTTTTTAATGTTTACCATTTCAGTAAAAAAATGTAGACAAGGAAAAAATGTGGCACTAGATATTTATGGTTTATGAAATCAAACAACATCAGAATCAAAATTCCTAAAAAAGCTACAAAAAAATTGAAAACTACAAATTGTGGGAGTTAATTCAAGTGTACAGGCATATGATAAATGAAATTTTCGTTTGATTTTGTAAGAGCTTAACTCACTACAAAAAAAACATTGTACAACGGTTATTGAAAAGTATATTACTCATCTAAAAACTAGTTATTGGCTTACAAATGTGAATTTTTATAATGCCATAGATCCATTCCATTATTGTTCAATGTTCAATAATTGTGAAAAGTTGTCAGAAAACATCATCAATAAAGTTAGAAGTTAAAAAAAACAAAAACAATGCGTCTATTTAGCTACCATAACCTTTATTACATACATGATAAAAGAGAATATTGCAGTCGTTGAAAAATTAATGGACGTACTTTTATTTCTGCAAACGATGCTTGGGAATAAACATGAGTAAAAGTGTCGCCAGACAAACAAGCAGTTGGAATTGTACAACGGTAAGGTCGCAGTAATCACTAGAAAACTGGGTATCTACGACAGAATCCCCCGAATCTTCACAGACCTCATCTTCAAGCTATTTGCGATTTTGGTAACCCCCGTTTCCCCTTCCCTTGGTTTTTGTTGCCACAAGCAACATTTTTTATTATTTTTTTGAACAATTTTCAATAAAAAAAAACTGAAAAGCTGATACGAATTTTCAAAATTTGTAAGATTTTTTACCAAAAATTTGTTCATTTCCCTTTCTCGACAGGAAAAAACGGGGAAGATAAGACTGATTTTTTGATTTCTTAATAACAACCCACTGTGGCAGTCTCCAGTAATTTGTTTTTTTCGTGTGTTATACACTCAAAAAAAACAAACTTTTTTTTGTCTTTGGTATAAAAACGTGAAAAAATGTTTTTTAAGAATTTGATTCAATTTGTAAAGGAACTATCACAGACTACTGTATTTTTTTATAATTCAAAATATATTTCAAAAATCAAAGATGTATTTTTGAAAAAAATTAATATTAATATAATAATATGGAAGCTATTTTTTAGAAAATGCAAATTTTTGCTTTACAACCTTTAATTTTCAGTGAAAAGCAGAATCTTTTTCTCGAAAAAGTTTTAAAACCATTTTGTTTTTCGCGTTTTTATTATTTTTTGGAATTGCTTTTGGTGAGAGTTAGGTAATATTTGGATCCTTTTTTCTAATGTGTATTAGGAAATGTTTGATGTAGCAAATCCTGTTTTTATCTAATTGTTTATCTTTGTTGTTTTCTTCATAAATATTAAACAGTTTTTAGTTAATAACCTTTATAATTATAAACTACAATATTTCCAAATATTCAAAAAATCGTTTATATAAAAGCTTTTTTCAAAAATGTCTCTTTTTCGTAACCACAAGTAGAAAAATTTTAAATTTTCTTTCGGTTTTTTCAAGGCCTTTGATTTGTAAAAAGTGTAAACATCTCTTTTTCTTCGAGTGTAACAAAAATGCGGTGATTTGTCGAAAAAAAAACTTTTTCATAAACGTTCCACTGCACTATGGGGAAGAAACAGTGGTTTATTTTTTTGGTAACACCCTTACTTTCAAATTTCGCAATTGCGCTTTCTTAATTTTTTTTTCGTCGTTCTTAGAAAACTGAAAAGTACAGCAGCAAAAAAAATTTTGAAGCTGACATTTTATTGATTCTTTTGCATTGCAAAAACAATATCATTGCTGTAAATAAAATATTTCGTTCAAAACATTTTAGAATATTTTGCTCTTTTTTATATGCTTTTATGTTAAAATTTAATACAAATAATAGATATAAGTTAAATAAAGATTTCCAAAAAAGAATTTATATTTTTCAAAACATCTAGTGATGTTGCTCCAATAATAATCAACGTAATAAATTTATATTTATTCGCTAAAAAAAGTTAAAAAAAGTTGAATTCTCTGAATTCAACAATTTTAAGAAAAAATTCCGTTTTAAAAAAAATTATTTTTCCAAGTTAAAAATCTCATTTTTTGTCTTTTCCAAGGAAAACAACTCCGGCTCTGCTGAAGAATGACCTTCCGGATAAAATATTCCCCTTTTAAGGGGAATGGCGTCTAGAGGTAACAGTCGACACGCCCTCTGCATGTAATTGCTAACACAAATTTTAGATTTACAACATTTGTTATTATATATTTGTATTATTAATTTACTGCTTATTTTTTTATCAAAACCATCCATAAAAAAATAGTTGTATTTTTCCTATATGTAATACTAATATTTTTAAACGAAAAAAAACTACAAAAGCGTTTTTCATGAAAAAAAGAAGAATAAAAAGCTTTTTTAGCAACTTTTTCTAATGTTTTATGACTTCTTTATTGGACGGCAAAAAAAGAAAAAAAAGAAAACGTAGCAAAAAAAAGTTGTAACATCTGTTTTTTTTTCACACTTTTTACTTTCTATGTTGCAATTGTGCTTTTTTTGAACATTGATCAACATTTCTTACTCCGTTTTTTTAAAAGTTGATACAAATTTTGTCTGTGACAAATGGAAAAAAGAATCAACAAGATTTTTTTACTATATATTATAAATAGTGTTACCGAAATGTAATCCATTCTCATTAATCTTATTTAAAATTTGTTAAAGGATTTTCCGGTTTAACTAAAATTTTTCGAGCCCTTATTTTTTGACATTAATCAGAAGGTATTAAATTCTTAAAAAGTAATGATTGTGGTCTTGAATATTTGGATTACACTTGAAATCTCAATTAAAATGCAGGAATCAGTGACAAAATAATAATCTATTTTGTTTTACATCACACTCGCATGTGCTTTGCGTGATTATAATTTATATGAAGCGCCCGAAGATCTTTGTCCAGAAAAATGATTAACAGAGGGGGGAGTATTCTGCCACTGTGCTTATGCAGATGATATTTAACAGTAAACTATTTTCCTTGTGTTCCTTTTACTCATTCTTTGTAAATGTAATTTAGCTTGTTTTTTTAAATGTAATTTAATAACCAGGTGAAAAACTCAATACACAGCACAAAATAAAATTTTTTGAATACGGAACTAAAACCTTATTTTCTTACGTAATTACTGTTTATTACCAGCAGCATGTCATACCCCAGGTGCAAAGGTGGTAGGAAGCAAATAAAAAATTACAAGCTTCATATCTGGCATTTTAAAACAAGTTTTTTAGACACATTCTGCCTTTTTTTATCGAATTAAAGAATATGGAGACGAACATTTTAACCCCAAAAATTCCTTCTGTTGATTTGCAAGGAATTTTTGAAATAACTTCAAATATTTTATCCATTGCTGGGTTGCTTTTAAACGCAATCTTAGTTTATTTTATCTTTTATAAAACTTCAGATCGAAGTAAAGAATACAAAATGATTTTAATTCAAAATTGTTTTGTTGATATATTTTTTAATGTTGTCAGTTTTATTGTTAAAGGGGTGAGTTAAAAATGAGTGTAGGTGCGACTTGGGGCAACAGAGACCGTCCAATTCCGGAGTTAGATTCACAAACTAAAGAAGGTCAAAAAATGCCGCTTTTTGATTCTGAAGTCGAGAAACAAGTCCAAGTTTAACTCCAACTTCGAAGTCGGGTTCATAAAAAAGACTCCGAAATCGATCGAGGAATCAAACTCAAAAAGCACAACATTGTTAAAACGCATTCCATGAATTTATTCTAAAAGTTTGAAAAAATTTGACAGGATGCGTTTTAAGAGAAATAGGTTTTTTAACTTTTATAATTTTGCAGCATACTGAAATCAAAGATGGAAATTTTTATCTTATAATTAGTCCCTTAATCAATGAAATTTCTCCAACTTTCAATAGTATACTTACAATATTATGGTTGTTTGCATTGTTCTTATGTGTAACTTCAATTCCCGTACAATTTATTTATCGATATTTCATAATCGTTCATGGAAAAACTCTTTCAACTCTTGAATATTGCTTTGCACTTTTCATTGCTTTATTTGCTTCTTTAACGTTTGCAATTCCATGGAAATTTATTGGCTTTTCAAAAGAAGAGGCAAATCCATCCAAAATATTGCTACTCGAATATGATATATATTATTTTCGTGGAATTCCAGATTTTTCTGTTGCAGAAATACAATTTTGGCCGTTGAAAATACATTTTATTCATGCAAACATTTTGATCAATGTTTCTTATCATCTTGCAGTATCCACTTCAGTAAAAGTGTGGAAAAAATTAAAATCTCAAGCAGAACATTTTTCATCTGAAACTATGAAAATGCATAATCAAATGATGAAAACTATGATTTTACAGGTAAAGGGAAACCCATTCTTTAAAAGAGGCGGACCTTTTGATCCATTTTTTATAAAAAGGGATTCCGAAATATTTCTTTTTTTTCCAACCCTTCGATATTCGTGATCAGGCAAACTCTTGAAACGAAAATGCAACTTCCTTTGTTAAAAAATAAAAACAATGGAAGCCGTATTTTCTTTTCAAGAGTTTTCCTGATCACGAATATCGAATGGCTGGAAATTTTTTAAAAAATGGATCAAAAGGTCCGCCTCCTTTAACATACATGCAAAAAAAAATTCTTTTCGGAACTAATTCGACCAAAAAAAACTTTTAAAGAAACCATTAAATGACTTATTTAAATTTAGGCAATGATGCCCTTGATGTTTATTTTAACACCGATAGCTTTAGCAACCATAGGTGTATTTGTACATGTCAATATACCAGGTCTTGGAGCTATTCTGAATCTGATATGTTGTTGGTAAGTTGTGTCTCACTTTTCACGATGGGACAGAACAAGAATGGTCGGATTTTGCTACCATCTAATAAATAAACCCCTACAGTAATGATTACAGCTGTACATATTGTATATTTTTTGCTCGCAAGAAAATGTATCTAAAAACATGTTTTTTTACAATTTATTTACAAGGAAACCGTCAGAGATGATTATGGCATTTTTGAAAAATAGGTATTTCATCGTATTCCCTATATATTCAAACCTATTCATGCAAATTTTCAGCGGCCCATGGGCATTTTTCTATTTTTCATATATACTACATATAGAGTTGATCGCCTGCTACTTAAAACTTCATATTTAAATTTTAAAGGTTTTTTTGGACTTTTGGCGTTGTAAATAGTCCCGAATGATTTAAAATGCTTATTGGAATGTTTTCCAGACCAAAAAAGAGATCTCCCATAAAAAATTTAAATATTAAGTTTCAAGTTGCATGCGATCAACTCTATATGTAGTATATATGAAAAAAAGAAAAGTGCCCATGGGCCGCTGAAAATTTGCAGGAATAGGATTGAATATATGGGAAATACGATGAAATACCTATTTTTCAAAAATGCGATAATCATGTCTGACGGTTTCCTTGTTAGTAAAAAAATAAATTCTCTTATTTTTTAGCAAATTTCCACCCGATCATTTGGTCCCTTGAGACTTCAATTTATCTACTTTTTCTTTTAGGATGCCTGTGATGAATCCGCTGGTAACAATTTTGACTGTAAAGGCTTACAAATCTGCAATTTTTTCTGTTTTTTACAAATTGTTGGGTAAACAATTCAACAAGGCGACAATTTCAACTGTTTCTGGTTTAACACCAAGTGGATCTCTCAACACACGCATGACCAATGATTTAAAGCTACATCAATGATTTTGTCAAAAAATGTTTGACTAACATGATTTTTGCAGATTTTATAATAAATACCATTGTAAAAGGCAAGAAACTTTGTAATCATTTGCAGATAGCCGCCATTCTGATAAGAAATAGAAAGCTGTGCAACCTTACAAGGGACCTATCTCAGGTGTAAACCTGGGATTCTTTCGGTCATATGTGGGTTAGATAGTACTCACTGAGAGATGACTACTGCCCACGGGGTTCGTGCTTGTTTGGGCTTCTGGAGATTTACGAGCCTTCTGAAGTTGACAAAAATC